>OZ026618.1:95087579-95325079 GCA_964020975.1 Hermodice carunculata | reverse complement strand
ATAATTTTACGAGAGTTTGTAAATCTGTCGATCTAAACGTAGAGTGTCCTGGTAGTCTCCCTTCCTTAAACAGTAGATTCAGAAATTTTCAGGCTCCACTTAATTTCGCGCTTCTCGCACTATCACTCACACTTGTCGATTTGCTGGCATTCTCAAACGACAGGGTGACAGAAAAATTCCATTTATATGTGAAAATGTCCAAAAATATTACATTTTGGATGAGGTTTAACAAACCCATGATGCAGTGGTAAGTGCTTTGCAGGAAGGTTGTCATTTGGCGTCAGTATTTTTATTTTGCGCTCCCCTTCGATAAGCGAAAAAAAATTCTCTAAAATTTCCGAACAGTGGGAAGAAAATTGACCTTGCACGAAATTAAGGCCACGCAAAAATTCCTAGAGCTATAATAATTCCCAAATGTGTATATCACGTAAATATGTGATGGAGTGCACCATGGTTGTTGACGACATCTGCGAACTTTTTATTGAATTGGGCCACCCACTGAATAAAACTGAAAGACAAATAAAATGCTAACTGTACAGTGAGATATTTCCATTTACGTGATTTTTCCCATTTTTCCACGTTTATGAGGTCATGTCTTAAAGTTGGTTGCAGCTTCATAATTGGTGCATCGATATTTGATTAAGCTCTTTCAGTCACTTTTTATTTTGCCTAATTAAAGTTAAACCTTGACCTATATTTGCAGGTCATGACCCAGCTGGTAATGATCATTACAAACTTTGATTCATGACTCAAATATTTAGCAAGGAATCTGAGTCATGTCAAGTTTGGTTTACTTACACTGTTTACCTCTAAATGCAAAGATCATTGTGATGTGGGTTCTGGAAAAAATATATGTATCACATTGTTGCCCTTTTTCTGTATTTTTGCTAATTGCTACACCAACTTGAAGGAGACTCATCTGCTCTATGTATATGACGCGGTGAGTGTTCGTTGTCAAAAGACTGGGGGCATAAAACGACATGATCAGGTTGGCAGGAAATGCTTTTTTAATTTCGATCAGAGACATGGAGCTGTTATTGACATTTTCATCACGATACTGACTTAAATCAAGGAAGCTGAACGGAATTTCATATTAGGGTTTTTAACATAAGGGGGGGGGGCAGGAGGAGGACACCAAGATCTAAATAATTTCAGGCTGGGGCACTCGTTCTTTCTTTTGAAAGGGAAGCTGCGAATGGTGGCGCTCCTGTAGAAAATCCTGGTCTTACCAGCATTAAGGTTAAAATGAGCACGAAGAGAGTATTAGTTGAGGTGGATCTTGTAATACAATGAACAATTATTTTACTTCGGAATTATACAGGACTTTGGTAGAAAAGTAATAGCGCAGAAGGTTGTTCAAAGCAATGTGGATGAAAACATTGGTATGAAAATGCCTTTTTTGGTGGAGAATAAAAGATCAAAGTTATGCGTTCGTATGTCAGCTTTAATTTGCTTATGACTTCGATGGGCTCGCTTTTGAAGAAATTGCAGTTGTTGCTTGAGTCGGCAAGAGCACGAATCCCATGCATCACACTAGTCAAAGTCAGTGCGGTAATACCAGAAACTTGAACAAAAAAAAAAAAAACCCTGAAACAACAACAACAACAACAACAACAACAACAACAACAACAACAACAACAACAACAACAACAAAAATTAGCTTTGGCAGTTATAAGAATTTCTTTGTCCTTCCAAGCACCGACTGCCTGTAGGTTATTTTGATGGAAATATAGTTTAATAGGACAAAGAAGAATCAAGCAAAATGCCTGGGTATTAAAGTTACCAGGTGTTCAATATATCCTTATTGACATGCAGTGAATATCTTACTTGTGCAGATATTTGTGCTTATGAGTCGTTGAGAATTGCCTGAAGTCATTTTTTTCTGGAATGATGGATGCATGATTCTCCATGCTTGGATACTCTCCAAAACCGACACTTGTCTCAGTAGGCGTAGCTGAAGAAGCTGTGGAAATCCAGAGGTCCAAGAAGTCAAACGATACGGCTGATTGAATTCATATGATGACATGGGTTCGCAGTAGTGTTGACATATTTTTTTCAGTAACAGCATGTAGATTCAATTGTTGTTTGCTGACTCTCTAGTCGAAACACGCTTATGAATAAAATACTAAGTATAAAAAGAGAGGATTGCGAAATGGTGTACTGTCTTATGCATAGGGAGGTTTTTAATTGAATGGATTTTGTATTTGGTGACTGCACATGTACATATTTATCATCTCATAAAGAAATGGTACAATGGATTAGAATGAAGTTTGCCGTTTTAATTTTGCTGAGCAACCAGCTTCATTTATTTGAAACTGAAATACTAACAACTCAACTTGGAAAATTAACACACTATCAGTAGGACTTTTACTAGATTTTGTGTTAAATTAGAGTATCCAAGGTAAAATGTTCATCATATTCATGATCATGTAAGGATGCATGTTATAACGCATCAAATAGATTCAACTGGGAGTGGTTTTAATGTGGAAAACTGATCTACAGTCTGTCGTCGCATGAAAGATAAAAGAATGAAAAGTACATGTTTGCATATATATATGCAGTGACAGAATCTAAAATATGGGCACTTGGTAATGTATATGAGCGGCCGGCTAGTCAGTATCACACAAAGGTTGCCATCACTGGGTTAAAATTTTGATAACTCATTGTTTATGGCTGAAAATTGAGGGGTTAATATAGAAATTGATGGTATAAATGTTTTGATATTGTTAAAAAACCAAACAAACAAAACAAAACAGAAAATGTAGCTTTATCTACAGCACAAAACTTGACCAGGTTGACAAAAACACTTGAAATTGACATGTAGACTAGCTGAGAATATTTTAATGTTTCATATTCATGGTGAGATATTTTTAGACATATGCAGTCCTGTATGCATGTGCTCAAACTCTGTGCGACTTGGCTGGGGGTGGCTCAGGTTCATGTTCATACTATACCAAACATTAAAAAACAAAAACAAAAACAAAAAAAACAAACAAAAAAAACCCCGAAACAACCCCCCCCCCAAAAAAAAGACTTGAAACAGGGCCTGTTTTTCAAAAAGCTTTCTCCTTTATTACGGTAGGCCTATAATAGAAAATGTGAATGTGGCATTGTGGCGTGGCAGTGTGGCATTTTGGCACTATGGCAATGTGGCAGTGTTGTGTTATGATATGATCATGGTTTACTAATGATGGACTTCAAAAAATTTTGAAACTGACCAAGAGTTATGATATTATCAAGCTCCCATAAAAAAGCCACTGGTGTCTCGATGGAGATTTTGTGTGATAAACATAAACACAAGTGCCCCCCCCCTCATCTAACCAGCTCGAATATATTAAATTCACAGACCACTTTTAAATTGGTAAGGGTGATTAGGATCAGTACACTGCACAGAATGGGTGGCCGAATGGGCTGACGAACTAGCGATGGGGTCCCCAGCAAAATATACCGAGTCAGTGATCCTGGCTATTTTATCAGAGAATTCTTGCAAAACTACTTATCTATCTGCCCCAATCCCCTATTATCCCATCCCACTTCCTTGCCCAGCCTGGCCTGACAAGGCACTTGTTATACACATTTAAAGCGAAAGTGGGGCAACAGCCACCTTAGTAACTTTTGACCTGTGGTTGCTCTCAGCCAAGAAATATGTAGGTTAATGTGATGGATCCGAGTGTTATCAATCCTCTCATGTCTCGGGTTTTAAACATCTTCATTTCTGTGTATAAAACAGTCAAACTCCTTGTGTGGAGGCACAATCATGCCAAGTTTGGAGTTTTTTGTATAATAGTGTCCGAGAAAAGTGTCGGACAAATTTGCTGGTAAAGAAGAAAGAAAGAAAGAAAGAAAGAAAGAAAGAAAGAAAGAAAGAAAGAAAGAAAGAAAGAAACTGGAATAGAAGATTTGCTTCAAAGCAAATCTGTCTGTGTGCCTTCAAAGGTTGTAAATATTAAACTTTTTATCCTTCGGTACTTCACATTCCATTAAGCTTATGGCTGTATGCAAATTTCAAAGTCCAAATGACCTTGACTTTTGACCTTTACAGGTCACATGTAAATTGCACAGTGTCACAATACCCACAAGTTAAGCCCAACATAAACCAAATCGGATGGAAATTGACCAAGTTATGGCAAGATGAAACTTTCAAAGGGCCAAATGACTTTGACCTTTGCCTTTTTGAGGTTACATGTTCTTATATAAATGTGCAGTGTTGCAATACCTACAATTTGAGTCCAACATGATTAGAATTGGATGGAAATTGGCCGAGTTATGGCTGGACGAAACTTTCAAAGGTTCAAATGACCTTGACCTTTGAACTTTAGAGGTCACATGTAAATACAAAAATGTGTAGTGTTACCATAGCTACAAGTTGAGCCCAACATAATCAAAGTTGGATACAAATTGAGTTCGTTATGGCTAGAAGAAAACTACTATCGAAGGTGGCCTTTGACCTTGAAATGACCTCTGACCTTGAGATGACCTCTACTTGAAGTTAACCTTGACCTCAAAAATGACATTTTGGCTTAAAATTGACCTTTGACCTTGACATGACCTTGACATTTGAGATGACCTTTACCTTGTTATGATCGAACTCCTATACACTCGGAGCCACATCTACTATAGTACATAAGATATTGAAGATTTAAAATTTCAATTAACCCTCATTTGCATAATTTTGAGAAGCATGACCTCTCATTATAAAAAGGCCAGACTTCATCCATAGAAGTATAATTGTGCCAAGTTTGGAGTTTCTATGTGTAATACTTTTCAAGTGAAATGGCGGACAAAGTTGCCTGTAAAGAAGGAAAGAAAGAAAGAAAGAAAGGAATAAAGAATTCCTAGAAAAACAGTAAGTCTGTGTTGGCACACAGACATAATTCCAAAAAAACAGTATGTCTGTGTTGGCACACAGACATAAATATTCCGAAATACTGACTAACACGAAAAATAAGAGGCCTTCAGTATGTTGGTACATGCACTCAAAAACAATATGCCCCAGCGCGGCAGTGCAGTAATACCCTTACCCTCCAGCCCCACCTCCCAATATATTTCTGTAGTTTATTCTTGAATTAACAAAGTGCGAAAAATACCAATAATTTTAAACTGGGATCTTCATCAGATTGAAACTACTTTGTACCATTGAGTATGTTTCATCATTTGCGTGCAGACCAAACGTCAAATCTTTGGCGTACCAAATGGATATTTTCAGCGATCTTCATTCATTCATTTTTGCCACCTATGCACTTACTCTGGTTGGGCGTCTTCACTCATGAAGGGCTACTATTTAGACCAAGCATACATTCAAATGTTGTTGTTTTTTTTATTTTTGCTTTTGTTTGCTTGTTCAGTTTTTTCTTTTGTTTTTTTGTTGGGTTTTGCTTTATTTTGACAACAGATTCAAATTTGTTCTTTTAAGTTAAGCCATTTAATTCATTTGGATAATAAACAACATGTTTGAATCGTTTGAGTGTCATTACTCAACTAGGCAGGATTTAGTACATAATGTGCTTTATTGCTTCTTTTGCCCAATCGGGCTCATAGCATACAATTAAAATACATACAGTAAAATTGCTCATCATACATATAATAAGAGCAAATATATATAATTTACATGTCAGAAGGATAGACAAACTAAAATTGGCAAGAAGTTATATACAAGAAATTTAGGTACTGAAAAAACACAGAAAACCCTGTACATGAATAATTGTTCAGACTCTATATACTCGGCCGTCGGGCTCAGGAGACTTTTTCATTTAGGAGACGCATTCTCCTGAACTCGACGGAACGGTATATGTACGATGCTACAGCTCCAACAATGAGAGTATCAGGTTTCATAATAACATCTAATTTTTGGTCGTCCGAGAATTCATGAAAATAACGGTGGTATTTACTTCTTGTATCATATAAAGGAATGAGAAATTTATCATACAAAGGACAAGAGATTAAAAGATGTTTTCGTTTTCTATAACGTTTTTATAGCAAAATTGGCAAACTCTTTCATGTCTCATTAAATGCTGAGTGTTTTACTCGTTTAGAACTGATTTGGGACTATAGTAGTGCCAACTGAGTGTTTCCACTCATCCGAGACTTTAATATAGATACAGAACAGGTCAAAGTTGTTAGATCTTTGTTTAAAAAAGGACTAAATTTGGTATGTTCAAAATAAGCTTATTTGAAAACAAAAGTTTTAAAGATATCTTGAAATCGTTTCGAATATGGGATATCTTTTGTGTCCATAATTCGAATTAAAAGGTCTTTGATTTATTTTATTTGTGTAAATGCATAGTTTTCAACTTTATAATGTCTCGTCCCGTGTGTCTTGTACATATATATTGTGCATCTCGTGTCTGGAGAACCCCTCGATTAGTAACACTCTTTGTACAATTGGGCAATCCAGTTTGAAATAAATATGTTTAAACTAAATTTCAAGATATACAATTGTTTAGCATCATGTAACAGGTATCTTTGACGAGACCAATGCAAATACGCACACGTATACTCTTAATAACGCTTCAACTCCAGCTTGCCTGCTAAAAAAGACCTCTTTGCTTCTTCCATTTTCATGGTCCTACTCTTGAAGTGCCATCAGATTCACCGCTGGTGCAAAGTGCACGAGTCTGTTAGCAATGAGCCGGAACAGGGACGTGTCACAGACAAGTATCTTTGATTTACACAGGGCTACGAGGAAAGCTGCTGCCTGAAGAGTATATTGTCATAGTATTGTCCGCCGTCAGGACCGTTGAAAGCATCCACTGAAATTCATTTCAAGATCAGTTGACATCGAGAACAATCTTAACCACTCATGTAGTTAAATTATGCACCCTGAACATTGTGAACTCTCCAAGTTGACGAAAAGTGAATGAGAAGTTGTGCCAGTTTGAGAACAAGGAATGAGCATATTGCTTTAATTAAGTGTTCTTGTTGCAGAACACTACCGTTCTGTTTATAAGAATATCTGTAAAAACAAACGAGACACACGGAAAACATTTCATGTTCAGCACACTTTCAAGAAAATCTGAGACTCTGTAAAATGGACATCGTAAGAAAACTTTAACGTTTAAAGGTAATTAGGACACAGCTCTGGCGGTTGCACCCGGTGCCAATAAGATGTAGAGCGCAATAGGTCTTTGAATAGTTCAACTTAAAGTAACAGGTTATGAAACTCAAAATTTATAATAAAGATGAAGTAGACGACTTTAAAGCTGCCGGTGGCTATTGACCAACTTTAAAATTTCTTCTTTCTTTCATTTATTTTTCTTTAAGAAATTAGCAACTACATAACAATGTGTATTTTAGTGGCTGGGGCTGATCATCGTTTATTGTTTGAAGCGATATGCATGCCAACTTGTAGACTTGCTAGTTTTCAATTTTCCCAGAGCGCAATAACGCGATGCACACAGAGCGCAATAACGCCATGCGCCCAGAGCGCATTAGCGCGATGAGCCCAGGGAGCATTAACGCGATGAGCCCAGGGGGCATTAGCGCGATGAGCCCAGGGCGAATTTGCGCGATGCGCCCAGAGCGCATTAGCGCCATGAGCCCAGGGGGCATTAGCGCGATGCGCCCAAAAGGTGGCACTGAAGGAGTTAAGTGATATTTAGGAATTTTAGGAATTCATGATAGGCTCAAAATCAACTTTACAGAAAAAGTTGTTTTCTTGTTTTTTAACTCTCTCAGTTTGATTCTCTATGATTTCATTGTCATAACAAAAAGTTTACCGTATGTTTCGCATACACAAGCTCCTATGTTTGTAGATTGATCATTTACTTGAGTCTCTATTGCGCGCAATTCTCTCACTAAGTTCCAGTATCTTTTGGGGGCTTCATGTTAAGATATTTTTGTATTAACATATTTTTTGAAATTCCTCCTTTCGCACTTAGCATTTTATGTTGTTTCATTCTTACAAACATGAGGCCCTTCAGCTAACAATAGGACACATCCTTTTGTAATATTGTACCTTAGAATTTAACCTATTGCCTGAATTGTCTGCAAGAATTGTTGAACAATTTCTTTTTTCTTGTTTTGTGTGTGTGTGTGTGTGTGTGTGTTATATTTCCTACCAAACACCACATGTGCGTCTTCTATGATTACTTTGCTTAACTTACATCTCCATCTGTATCACCCTGGTGACATACACAACAAATGTATCGTGTCAAGCTCTTCTACTGCCTGATCAGACGCACAATCTCTTCGGAATTGTTCACTTTTTAGACTGTCACATTGAGATATATTATACAATTTAAATAGACTGCTGTTCTGATCAAACTGCGTGTACTACGCCATGTTGAATTAAACTAATATAAGAAATACCATGCAATGACCAGATAACAATGAAATGTTATGGACCTTGAAAGAAATGACATGATTCAACAAATCTTCTTGCACTAACGTATGGTCCATGTAGCTGCCAGCATTGTGCTGCGCCATGTAACAGGACCAGAAAGATCACCTGAACACCTTCCATTTGCAATCTCCAATTTAGTGCTGATACAAAAGTCAAGCAGCTCCCTGCTTACGCCGCACGCTTATGATCGCCACTCTGTGTAGGTAAAATATTGTCCTCATCCAGAATAAAGTTATCGTTAGCCAGTATGTGTTTATCACCTTCATATGTACGTGATCCATTTCTGCCTTGAAATCACCAATAATTAACACCTTTCCTTCCTTTGGAAGAGTTGCCACTTCCTCTCACAGAAAAGACATTGTGCCGTCTGGTGCCTTTCATTAGTAGTATGTTGAGGTTTTGGGGCTGATGTTTACAGCACCGACATACAAATTCTCTCAGAAACAGAGCAAGTTTGCATCTGCTTTCATTCTGACAAGATTGGGAGAACTGTTGCGTACTAGGCTAACACTTTTTTTTTTTACTTCAGTTAGGATGATTATATCAACACCAGCAACAGGTGCATAGAATTGGGGATCATTTTGTCTTTGATATTTTGTTTTTGAATATACCTGTTATGTTCTAATGTGCGCTGTTGAGAGATTTCATTACGGTAGACAGACCATATTTTGTAGAAAGCAGACCCTATTATTAGATACAAGGACGTTAGCATTGCACCAACCATGTATATTCAATACATGTAGGTACCCATCAGTGCTCTTGTGGCCAAACTTGTAGTACCACCTGGTAAAAAATTATAAACAAAACCAGCTCTGCCTAGCACATGAACCTGGCCGAGACACTGATAAAGAACATTGCCAAATTTGCAAAGGTTCCGTGGAGCGGTTTTACCCCACAGAGGTACAGAGGTATTTGTCCAAACGAAGTTGTTGAATACAAGTAACTTTACAAAGAGGCAACCTTCCACATATTGCTATACATTCTATTTTCCGATGCACTTCCTTGATGTTAATGATGCTGCCTTCGATTGGATACTTTTGTCTTGTTAATGACGTGTAGATATTCACAATAGGTGATTCCAAAGGCTGTCGCATTTTGATCAATCCGGGTGTACCTTGAAAAAAAGAAGAAAATTTTAAAAGGTGTTCATTTTACTAGTGTGGCAAATGATGTAAAACAACTAATAAAAACATAGCTCTTTTCTTTTGAATACTTCCTTCACTCTTTTGTTTAAAACTGACGACATCATGGACTGAAGTCACAGTTTTATCTGTTTTACTGGGGTATGATGCACTGCTTGCAATTTCATGTATCTTGTGTCGGTATTTCCTGCCGCGATTCTGCCTTTAATACTTTCCCCCTGACATTCGCTGCAGTGACGTATCATTTTCATTCATGTGCTGTTATAGAGATAACTGCAACACTACCACATCCCATATGAAGTTCTGAACCAAAAATATATAACACAATCCAATTTCTCTACTCTCCATATGAGATATAGTTTCTCTCTATGTCCGAATCTGTACTTTAATTGATCACAGTTATCACGTTCAAAGCGAAGCAGTTGAAAGCTAGAAAAGGTGATTTGATGTATAGTAACTCAGTGTGCGTGTCTTCAAAGCATATTGGTATAGCAATGTACAACTAGTCCATAACATTGCAATGGCATCTCTATCTATCATAGCATTGAAGTTAAACAAGATTCAAAATTTCTGAGGGTGCTACTCAGCATAATTTAAATTGCCACAACTTTTGCTTTTATTTCATTAGGTGCGCAATAATCAACAACCCCCTATTAAAAGTTGGATCGACATCTCTTTTAATTATAGTGTTGAAGGTATTCAAGATTGAAAATTTCGAATACTGCTAATAAGCATAATTTAAATTGCTACAACCTTTTTTAGATTCATTACATGGGCAATTGTCAATAACCCCCTTGTACAAGTTGAAATGACATCTCTATCTATGATAGTTTGAAGATATTCAAGATTGAAATTTTCGAATACTGCTAATTAGCACACTTTAATCGCTACAACTTTTGTTTGAAATTCATCAGATGCGCACTGGTCAATAACCATCTAGTAGAAGTTGGAATGGCAACTCTATTTATTATACTTTTGAAGATATTCAAACTAATTAATCATAGATGCAAAATGGTTGCCTAGCACCATGGAGGTCAAGCAATAGGTCAACATGCAGTTGAAGGCCTGCATGTGTGAATTGTGGAGAAATTCGGTGAAATTAGCATACATTATAATTCCCCAACTTTTGTTTGCATGCTACTGGTTGTCTCAAACCTATATGTGTAAGATAGAACTTTGCGTTTTTCTACAATATTTTTGAAGATATAGAGCTTTTAAAATTTTCATTGCCCCTCATTTGCATAATTTGAACCATCATGACAATTCCACACCAAATGGCAAAGTTATATTGGTAAGGTCAGTAACATATCAAGTTTGTTGGTTTGGGGGATAAATGTGTCTTAGAAAAACTCTGGAAAAATTTTGGTGCCATGGAAAGAAAGAAATAAAGAACGCGAGGAAAAACAATATGTCTGGGTTGGCACCCAGACATAATAAAGAACTCGAGAGAAAAAAAAAGGAAAGTGTGTGTTGACACACACACTTTAATTCAAGGTTTTAATAGACAAATCAACGGGTCACCAGGGGGAACCACCCAGCATGTTTCGCAGTCTTTCAGAGAGGTTACACTGTTCTTGAGTTTAGTAACACACTTGCGAGTTATTTTTGTTTACGTAATGTTCGCTGAACGATAAATACAAGGAAAGTGCCAAAGGCTATGTGTTGGGGTCAAACGTGCGGCTTTGCACCAGGTGGTTATACTACATAACGAAAATAACATTCGTTACAGTCGTTTATTTTTGGGATTATTTCAGATGTCACATTAGTCAAAGTCGTATTTTCTTGAAAAAAAAGCTGTATGACTACAAATAAGGCAGGAATCAGACGAACACGGTGACATGTATCAACAGTGTTAAGAAGATATAGAAAAGTTCAGAAGTTTAGAGAAGTACCGGGCACATGTTGGGCTAGATTGACAAAGCACCATGGCGGCACAGAAGTGGAAATACTGATGATCAGTCTCAGGTCAAATTCCTCTTCCCAAACCAACGCCACGACTGCAAGGAACGTAAAGGATTCTGAAAATGTATATATGGTCCAGCAATAGTGAATTTGCACACCTGGGATGTAGGAATACTCATAAAAAACGTAGTATGAGGCGTTCGCCCAAGCTGAGGGTACGTCTGCCCTGGACACAGTGTTTAAGGAACACGAGCCTTTTATTTTGTTCAGCACTGCGGCATAGTCCACAGATTTACACGTGAAGCTCGTCTGCTGCAGGCACAGATCTTTGCATGTGTCCTCGTCAGCTATGTTTGTTAGAACCAGACCATTGTATTTAGCAATTCCTCCCCCGGATATCTTGGTCCATACGTAAAGTCCTGAAACAAAAAAAATCCGTATCATGAAACAAATGAGAGTGACCAGCTATTGTGACACGTCCAGAAAATCAGAAAACCGGGGTTTCGAGGAATGTCTCGGGGAATGGCCCAAAAGATTCATACATTACATTTTTCACCCACCACTTGCATATTGCTTACAGTGATCACTTTACATGTAATCTCACTCAGATACCCCTTCTTCCCACAATATACCATATTCTAAACCAACTTGCCAAGTAGGATGAAAACCCATCCATTCTAGTCAACGCTAAAGGGTAAAAATATATATAGAAAATTATTTATCCAATTTAAATAATTAAAAAATTGAAAATTCAACAAATCGCTGACTCAAAGATCTGTCTGTATAGGATTCAAGTCACTAAAATTGAAAGCCCACAATGTAGCCTTAATCAGATTCATCACCGTTATGAAATACGACAGTCTACCTGCCCCTAATCGGAGCATGTGTTTGCATGGCGATAAGCACAATGATGACGTTTCTTCAACATTTGAAACAAAGCATGTGACCAGAATCCTACTGAATACTGCATTTTCATTACAGTAACCGAGCGGCCCCGACAAATATTATGGCTCTGTTCCAAAATTGCGAACGTACAGAAATATCAAATTCTAATGCAGAATAGACAATCATTCGAAAGTTGTCAAACATTTCAAATTCCTGATATGTATATCGAAGTAGTGTTTGAATACTAGTAATAATTATTTGCGAATTGAATTTGGAAGATATTTGAATGAAAGTTTGCGTTCCATGATTTCTCTTTACTGCGACAGCAAGGCGTTTGAGACCGAAGGGCAATTACTACTGTCTTGTGACGCTTGAATGATGATTTGAGAAAAAAATCTTGTCTCCTTGCCGGCACGACCAAATCTAGTTGTGAAACTTGTCTTTTTCCTCGAGGCGATGTGGCACTTCCAGTTTGTAAATTTGTATACGGTCTATTTAATCAGCAACGAAGCTACAATTTTTTGATGACAAGCGGCTTTTTACCGGTATATTTATGTTTTCAAATACTGATAATTTGTATATATGATGTAAACCCGTACGGGCAAAAATGTGAAGAATTACTTTCCTTCTCCGATTTCTTAGCAAAAGTGATCACAAGACGATATAGCAAATATGTTATTGACACCCTGGTTGGCTTTCTGGGGCTTGAGATAAGATTTTTAACTCTTTCAGTGCCAAATTTGGGACTCAGTCAACTGTTTTTCTCGGCGCGCATTGTAATGCGCCCAATGCGTGCCGAGAAAAGCCGTTGACCCGGAATATTCTCCCTGGAACTATAGGCATACTGGTACTTGGATGAAATATCCTTTTACGAAGAATACGAAACTCGGATCGTAATGATAAATCAGACTAGTATGACTTAAGTACATTGACTTAAGTCGTGATTTGTATGGAAAGAGTCAAACATTTGAAGTGCGTTGAAGGTCTCGAAGTCCAAATATGCGCGTATGCGTATTCGCAGGCAGACATATATGCGTTGTCCGTTGTCTGCAACACATACTCAAATAGTTTGGAACACATATCTGCGTATGTATGCATCCGCATCCAGATATGTATTCATTCTATTCATCGCGGACACGTATAAACGTGTGCGTACCTGAATGCTGATTCCGATATAGGCCTGCGGTCATATGCAATCTCACTGTAAGGGATAGTTTAACATTACCATCATTTTCTAATTAGTTTTTTGGGTACTAAATTTCATGACCCCCTCCCTCCCCCAACTTAGTACTTAAAATAATGAGCTCCCAAGAAACAATACCAAAATACCAGAAAATTTGGGTGACAAATGACCATCATTTTCCACTATCTTTAAAACTATCAGGTCCATCCCCCCGTACGGAAAGTACTAATTAAAAAATAATTAAATAATCAAAATATTGAACCCTCCCTAATTATTATTATTATTATTATTATTATTATTATTATTATTATTATTATTATTATTATTATTATTATTATTATTATTATTACTATAATAATAATAATAATAATAATAATAATAATAATAATAATAATAATAATAATAATAATAATAATAATTTCGGAAAGCTACCCCTTTGACCCGGGGGCACCGTAAGCCGAGGTACGTCCACGATGCGTCCATGATGGCATATGAAAAATATGTGCAAACAAAAATACAACTAAGAGGTCCAGGACAGCATCAAATAAGAAATATACACAAATTAACGTTCCAACACAGACACCAGTGGGGAGTGGCAGCAGTCCGGAGACGATGTCGCCAGAAAACACACAAATACAGGGTGTTAAAAGTGAAAAAATATTATTTCCGCTGGGTAGTTACATCATGTAGAATGTCCACAGTTGACCATATTGTCTAGACAATCTTTTCGGCGGGACCGCGCATCAAGCAGGAATTTTTGCACACATTGTCAAATTCAAAAATGGCGATTTCATTTATGTCTGAACTATTGTGTCCTAAAAACACGCAAACTTTTGGAGAATTTAATTTAGGAATTGTAATGGGTAAGGATATCAGACTTGGATGTT
Source organism: Hermodice carunculata (assembly GCA_964020975.1). Lineage (NCBI taxonomy): Eukaryota > Metazoa > Annelida > Polychaeta > Eunicida > Amphinomidae > Hermodice > Hermodice carunculata. Next base: position 95,310,739 of record OZ026618.1, on the reverse strand, counting down.
CTGCGTTGGCAGAATGTCGTAGGGATATCAGAGAAGCTATTGTACACAGTTCTTGCGAAATTCGGCTCACGTCAAAGTGATTTTTGCCTCCAAAGCAGACCCAAGCTGCGTATTTTGTTTACTCCGCTGGGTGGTAACACAGAACCTGGTCTGCTTTGCCTGCAAAGCTTTTTGGATCGGATCCAGCATTCGTTATAATAGCAGTACCAAGTCCATCGGTTATCTCCAAAAAAGGCACACGATTAATTCAGTCAGAGTACAGTGTAACGGTGTCTCTTCCATCTCATTAGGACCACCAATTAAGGCATTAAAAATGAAATTCATCTAGTATCTTTTACTTTGCTCTTCTTTTATTCATTTTTCCTGTCTGTTCGCCTGCGTGTCCGTCCTTCTCTCTACTTAGTTACCCATTCATCCATTTATCCACTCTTCTATTTACTCATTCAGTTAGTTGGTATTATAGCATTCTGGTTTAATCAGTTCCCGCAATTTATTTATTTGTTTATTTATTTACTTTTTTTTATCATTAATTGGTACAGAATGTACATGTAAATTTGTGTTTGATTCGTGTTTCAGAACATTTGATCAAACCTTACTGAATCTCTCAGTTAATTGGTAATTATATGACTACATCGGCGTCCAATATGTTTGCTCTTCTCAGTGAATTCTTGTACTACAAGAAATATTATGACGTTTTGGCCTAAATCGCATTTACTGTATTCAAAGAGAAGGAAGCCAGAGCATTAATAGCATAGCAAAGGGCAGACATAGCATTCATCCATCCAAGTATGTAGTTGACTGTGGAGTCCCCAGGTATAAATCCTAACTGCTTCGTAGAAATTACTATATTGTCCCGAAAGAAATTGAACGCATGTTTGAAAATTACTTTTTCCAATACTTTTCCAGTACAGTTTAAAAGTTCGTACACAGATTGTCATCACCCTTTTTGTGTCAGGGTGTCATGTGGGTTTCCTTCCAGACGGGTGGGAAGTGTTTTTTGTTCAGAGATAGGTTAAATTATTTGGTGAGAGGTTTATACATAATGAATATGGCTTTTTCCAAAGGCTTATGACTTATTTCATCTGGACCAATTGCTTTAGATGAATGGAGACTTTTCAGCACGTCAAGTACTTCATTTTTACAAATATTCAGATTTTCAATTGTTACGAAAGGTGGTCTGGGGGTGTAGGCTTTTGGACCGTGGAGGTGTCGAGATGAGTTTGAATTAAGAGGAACAAATAGAATATATCTGCTTTAGAAGCACGGTCAGATATATGTTTGCCTTCGTGTAATAAAAACGACATGGTATGACGATGATTTCTTTTTAAAAAGTATTTGACAGTCCTACACCAAACTTTGTTCTTTTTGGAGACTTTTCAGGAGTTGCTTAGTTTATTATTCTATTCTTCTTCAGCCAAACGTAAGTGTTCCTGATATTGGTTGTGAAGGTGGTTATGGGCAGCCCAGAATGCATCTCGGTTGGGGCGGTATTGCCTTTTTAGCTTTATAATAAGAATGTATAACCTTGCGCTTTTTTAAGACGCAAAACAAATATATAACATCAAGGTAGGTTGCTTGGATGGATGGTAACATTCTTATTTAGGATACACTCTTTGGCAGCATGCAAAAAGGCTTTAACCCAGGGAATACAACACTCGTTAACATTATCTGATAACACAATGCTATCCCATGGAATCTGGTTTAGATAGTTACGGAGTTGGTCAAAATTTGCCTTTCCACACTCCCAAATTACTCGTTTTTGAGCAGGTTCCTTTTTACGTCTATAGAGTAACTTAGCGGACACTATATTACGGTCGCAATTGGCTGGATATGAAGTACGAAAAATTTGTTCCGCACAACTGGTCAAGTTTTTTTGCCAGCTGCTGTTAAAAAATCAGCATTCAAATTGTCTTTTAGTATAATGTTTTGTATGCTGGTATTTCTGGTTTGTAATTTATCCCAGAATGAAACTAGTGAATTCGGTGGCCTGTAAATGACTCCCAATAAGAATTTGTTATTTTGAATGTTTACTTCAGACCACAATAATTCTAGGCCAGGACTTTCCAAATCATGACGTCTTTATGCTAGGAAATGTTGTGACAAATAAAGACAACACCCCCACTTGGTCCATTTAAACGGCCCATACGTATTATGGCATGAAAGCCTGGTAATTCGAAGTGACTATCAAGAAAATTTGGCGATAATAACGTTTCAGAGAGGGCATAGTGAGAAACTATATCACCTTTTACACACCCAATTTTTTATTGAGACAGGCTGCGGATGCTGACGTGGCAGAGGGTTGTGTGACAAAATACAGCAGGTGGCCCAAAGTTTAAATGAATGTCCCGGCTCATAATATCAAAAGTTGAGAAATAATGAGTAGGTAGATATCAAGATTGGATTTGCTTTCTTGACAAGAGAGAAGTACGAATAGAGAGTACTAGACGGCTATGGCGATGGACATAGCAACAGCGGTTATTACATACTCCAGCTAAACACACATAAAGTGAGGGGTATAAGTAAACAAGGAGTTCGGAACATGTAAATGGAAAATGCAGTCTTCGTTAGCTGGGCACAATAGAAGCATACATACATAGTAGAAACGACAAATCAATTTCGCGGTAATTTCAATCCAAGAAAGTTGACACAAAAAATATGATACGCAGGAAATGTACTTAAATCTTATTGGTGGTGTATGTTTTGGGATAAGATGAAGCGATACAATAAATTCCATTGCTGTAATATGGCTGTTTCCCAATTAATGCAAATTTATATTGATTCTATCGAAACGTACACACAATATCTTTGTATTTGTACCATATCAGGACCACCGAGCATCAATGTATGATAATTAAAGCAGTCATCTATGTGTACACATGTGGAACCGCACATATTGTTAGAATGAACTAATCGACAATAAATAAATAAATGCTACTCAATCTAAGTTCAATCTTACAGCAACTCTGAAACGCAGGTGATCACATGACTGGTTGAAATTGAGTAGGAGCTGCCGTAGACCACTGTCAAAACTGCAATCAGATTACGGAACCTGTATCGTTCCCTTGCTGTCAATGGCCCCTACCACCACAAACCCCTTTCATTCCAATTGTGCGTTTCCATTCAACTGAAGCACACACTTGAGAATGCAAACATGGTTGATTATCTTTCGAATCAAAAGCAAAGTGCAGTCAGCACAGGATTAAATGACAAAATATGTTTAAATCAATACGATCGATACTTTCTGCGGATGGAGGGTTGCTCATATTTCATTAGGTTTTATCAGTTCTCAGGTTGTATCATTACAAGCTGTTTCAGATCTGGGTTATTTCAAGGCAGAGTTTGCAAAGTTATTTTCGAAATTTTCGAGACATATCTTTGAAGTAAATTCCAAGGCAATGCAGTACTAAGTGAGCTCGAAATTTACCAGTATTCCTTGAAAATAATAAAAAACTTGTTTGTAAAAACTGGTATCGAATTAGAAATTTTGACCCTGGTAAATTACAAATAAGTTGTGGTGATTACAAGTGTAATTGTAAAATCTTACCATGGAACAACTCAAATTGGCGAAGGTTAATTAAAACTACTCTCGCATGATGTATGAAGATATTTGAGACAATGGTGGTGATGAATTGAATAGAAAATTTATTACATGACAAAGTTCTGACCCAATGGCACAGCGAGATTTTCCGACAAGCCCTACCAGATAAAAAGTTAAGAACGAATTCAAAATTCAAATCTGATTTTAAAATTAGAAGAATATTTGATAGTATTACAGAATGTAAATGAATGAAAACAATGGCTCGATTGACAAAAAGTGCATAATTTAAATATCGAAAAAAGGTTCACATAAAATGCCAGTAATAGTTCCCAAAGATTAGGGAATTTGTGATTTATGTTTGGAGGTGGAAGATCAAATTGTGAAACGTTCGGAGAAGCCAGAAAAAATGTCTGGTAGTTTAGGGGAATTTGTTGTTGAGTTTGAAAGTTTAAATGCGGACAACAAATTTCTAAAGCTTATGAAATGTGATGAGGTTGAAATGATTTTGCAAATTGGGAAATTAATGATGTAAACCGTAAGAATTCAGAGCGAAATTACCGTATACATTTCTGATAAGCTGATTCTTTTCTCAGTTCACTTTGTTATGAGGAATGTAATGTATTGCTGTTAAAAACTTGTCATAAATTTTTATTCAAGAACAGAAAGCAAATTTAGACCATAAATACGTATCATCCCATTCCATTTTGAATATCTCTTACAAAGGTCACTGAAAGCGAAACAGTATAACCACTATAACGATACATGAAGTATGTGAATGTCTGTTCCTCATTGAAAAAGGGGCCTAGCAAAACCCAGAAATAAAACCGAAAAGGCAAAAATCTCGGAAAACCTGTGTTCCGAGCATACAGATTTCTTTTCAGATTAAAGATGCCGAACTCCATCTGTTTAAATTACAAATATATTTGAATTCCCGGAAAATTTGTCTGCAATGTTTTATTCTGCCCTATACTCCACAAATAGTTAGACACATGACTCTTATTAGCAATGAGCTGGATTTTCCAGAAAACAGCCCAAAAGATGGAATGAACGCAAAAATTTACAAGTTAAACATTTTAGTGATTCCAAGTTACTTGCTAAACAATCAGCTACTTGGTTATCCCTGTACGATTCCCGGCGATTTACGACGTTGATAAATTTCCAACAACTCTAATTAACTCTAGCGTTAGCAGCCGCTGTGGCGGCGCCATGACGTAAAGAATCAAAGCAACATTCGGGCCACACAAAACCAACTTTACTTACTTGCGATGCACTCTGTCACTCTATGTCTCACAGACAATGAACCTGACACTTAAAAATATCATCGAAGTAAGACAGCCGGACAAATCGATGAAATACAATAGCTATAACACATTGCCACTGGTTGTATTGTCTGTATTGATCCGTTTTATAGCTTAATAATGGATTTGTCTAAAAGCGGTTGATTACAGAGACCGCAAATGTAGCTTAATGGCCATGGCAGCCGTATGGTATATCCCTTGAGGAATTTGAAAATGCACATCTCCAACTTGAGTCCAATGGGTCTCGTGCTCTGCATGCTGACACGTGATTGGATAACAATCTCAAAAATCGTATCCTGAAATGCATTTCCTCCATGACATTGAAAAGGTAGGTCAAGGTCATCCATATTCTACAACATCAAACTTCCACATTAGAAGCATTTTTTGGTACGTTTGTTATCGTTCGCCTTATTCTCTTTCAACATATATAATTTAGTGTTCTTTATTGAATACTTAATGACCTTGAAACTAAACCAAGGCAAGACAATACATTACGAAATTTGATCCTAGGCCTGTCGTATATTTGGTGTAAAATTTGTAGTTCCATCTCCAGTAATTATCACAATAACAAAATTAATATATTTTGGATACTCATGATCTTAGTTCTGATTAATTCTACCACTGGCGCTACCATAACTCCTCCCGTCATAGACTTTTGTTAGTACAGGTGTAACGTGTTTCTGCAATGGCATATTGATACATGTATACCAGTAAAGTTATAATGACCATATTTTTTTTAAATCCTAATATACATTCCTGCTGTGTCCTTGAAAGAAGGGGGTAGGGGGGGAGCGATACGCTGGCACAGGTAATTATGTTTCTAGAGTACGCAGTACGGAAAATAAAAATCTCTCAAAATTTTGGATAGTACGAATTACGTAAAACAAGAGGGCTTCCACTACGCCAGTACGGTAAATAAAATGCCGCCAGTACGGGAAACCCCTTACCCACCCTCTTGAAAGGGTCCCGGTCAAAACTTCATCCCCCCTGATCGAAAGCAAGATCACCAAGCAGGAGAGATAACTTAGAGTTTGGGATGACGCAGCAAAAATTTCCCAGATGTACCTTTTGTTACCCCCTTGATAATTCGTTTTCTAACCATTTTCAAATTTCTTGCCGAATTGAAAGTAGGTTTGGGCCCCAAAACATAAAATTTTGCAGATTTTGACAACCGTTGTGACGGAGTGGACAGTTACTATCTGTGACTTTTTTCCATCTTAAAAGATCCTCTTGAATCCCAAGACATCCGAGTTCCAAAGACAATCTGACATCAGGAAATATTTATCAGCCAAGAAATTGTTCAGATACTTTGAAAAGCAAGCGAAAACAAAGGCGAGGAAGAAATAAATTGCATCTAAATCTAGTACAATTAAGTTATGAATTGTTTTAAAAGCATAGACTGACTGAACGATGTCAGATATATCCGCACCATGGCGGTTTCAGATATATCGGTTTCAGACATATGCCCACCATGGCAGTTTTAGATTTATCCCCAACATCGCGGTTTTATTATTTTGTTCTTTACTAAAGGAAGCACTTCCCCTGAAGCAAAAGTCATTGAGTTTTTAAAAGATCATAAAAATGAATATTTAATGCGTTCAGCAAACATATCAAAACGTCTTAGTACAGACATAATAGAAGAAGAAAAGACTGCTATTTCAGGTCTTCCAGAAGCAAGTCATCTAGGGTTAAATACTCAACACAATCTCGTCTTAATGACGTTATTATAGATGAGACTACTGTTCTCGATGTCTTAAAGTCTCTTGACGTAAATAAAGCGTCCGGGCCAGATCAAATAAGGGGCCAATTTCACTTTTGCGTTGTGCTGGCAAAGTGTTAGAAAGATGCATATTTAAAACCCTATTCAACTATTGTAAAGACAATGATATCTTGGTACGTTGGCAATCGGCTTACGCACCGCATGATTTGACAGTGTGCCAACTTCTTGAAATTTATGACATTATTGCTGAAGCCCTAGATCAGAGTAAAGATATAATTTTTTTTCTTGATGTAAGCCGTGCTTTTGACCGTGTTTGGCAAAAGGGACTACTATATAAGTTAGAGTGCATAGGTATCACCGGCCCTTTACTTGAATGGTTTAAAAGTTATCTGTGTGACAGAAGACAGAGAGTAGTAATAAACGGAAACTGCTCAAAATGGAGACATACGGAGGCAGGCGTCCCTCAAGGCTCCATACTCGGACCCCTTTTGTTTTAAACTTTTATAAACGATATTGTTGAAGTTGCTGAATCTAATATTAGACTATTGGCAGATGACACGTCGTTGTTTGTAATAAGTGATTCAGGAGACGGGGATCTGGTGTCTATGCAATTAAACGGAGACCTGTCAGCTATTGCACTTTGGGCAGAACAGTGGTTTATTACTTTAAACGAATCAAAGACATACAATTTACGTATTAGTAATCGAAATTCACAAAATTTTACCCTTTATATCAACGGCAAACAAATCACTGCGACAAAAACACGTAGACATTTAGGAATAACCTTCAATGAACGTGAAACATGGAATAATCACACAGAAATGATTTCTATAAACGCTATGAAAAGGGTCGACTGCCTCCGTAAACTTTCTTACTCTCTGGACAGGCGATCCTTAGAAAAGTTATATCTTTCCTGCATTAGACCTTGTTTGAAATACGCGGATGCTCTCTGGAACAACTGCACTGCCACCTGTGCTGAAAAATTGGAAACGGTGCAGGTAGCTGCCGCAAGAGTAGTAACTGGGGCAACGAGACATGTATCCATAAGGCGACTGTATGAAGATGTTGGTTGGGAAGAGATAAAAGCACGAAGGGGAAAACCATAAATTGATTATGATGTACAAAATTGTAAATGGGTATGCATCTCAGTATTTGTTTGAGAGACTACCTGAAACCCCTGAAACTAAGTATGATTTTCGACACAGAATACTATCCAACCAATACCATGCAATAACATTTTGCGAGAAAACTCATTTTTTCCGTCAACTGTGCAACTCTTGAACAACTTAGATCCCCAGATAAGAAACACAGAATCCTTACTATCTTTTAAAAGAAAACTGGCATCCCAAACTACCGTTCCCAGTTACTACTACAGCGGCAGTCGATCAGGGCAAGTACTGCATGCAAGACTACGCATGGAGTGCAGCGCCCTCAACCATCATCTTTATAAACATAATTTAGTTAGTGATCAGACAAGTTCTTGTGGTCTCGGTTCAGAAACAACAAAGCATTTTCTATTGGATTGTGAAAATTACAAAAATATTCGAGACCGCTTGTTTAGAGAGATCCCAGTGGCTTCTAGGTTTAGTGTAAAAACTCTACTATGTGGAAATCCCTATATTTCTGACACACAAAACGAAGAAATTTTCCGTTTGGTACACGAATTTATATTAACTTCAAAAAGGTTTAGACGTGCATGGTAAACATTTCAAAATTTCAACTTTAACTTGTGGTGGTATCATTCTAAATCCAATATACACTTAAGTCTTATTAATAATCTTCTTACTTTAAAGCCAAGCCAAAGAGTCAGTGTTTTAATTGAGTTTTGCTAGTATGTGTAAACTTGGTCAGTCATGTCAGTTTTCATATTATGTTGTATTGTAACTTTGTATCAAGGAGAGGAGTTGATAGAAGCCGTCGGCTTGTTCTTCAATCCTGTTTTTCACGCTATGGAAAATAAAATATGTTTAAACTAAACTAAGTCATCTGCTGCTGATTGTATTCGTGGTTTACTGTACAATGCAATAATCATTTTAACACCGTATTTTACCAAATGTACAAACAGGAGCAACGTCTCCCAAGTCGTTCTAAACCAAAAAAAGTATCATAACCCAATCTCTCTACGCTTCATAGCCGATCCAGTCACTGTCTGTGGCTAAAGCTATAAATCAATTTGCATGTCACGTTCAATTCAAAGTCATGTCATGACCCATCGACGGCAGGTGTCTGTCCCGACAAACGGTGTTGGCCAATAATTGCCCCCCCCCCCCCGTGTATATATGCGAAGGAGTGCCTTTGTTTGGATGTTCACTTTGTTAAATTACGTCAGATTCTCATTTAAACATGATTTGAGGAGGGCGAGTTTTTCTTTTAATCCATATCAAATAAGGTCGGGCAACTGCTAAAATCCGAATACAGCCGGTAAGTAGCGAATAAAGTTACTTGAGGTTGAAGGTACAATGTTAGCAGAAACAACTTGGTGGACCATCTTATACAAGGCTTAAATTGTTTATAAAGATGGTTAATAAAGTTCCTGCCGTGAGCAAAATGTGTCTAAATGTACCTTATCTGACTGTGGATAACATATTTGTAATGCCAAAATAAGTCGAAAAAGGGACACTAATTCATATTGCAAAGCAGAATGTAACAGATATCTCCTGGTTATATTATCCACGTTCTGTTTCGGCAAATAAATAGCACCATTTTCATAACCAGGGACTTCTGCTAAGCGTCCCCACACACAGAAATGGCATGGCAGTGATCACCGACTGTTTACGATACATGCACTCAATAGAAATTAGCAACTTTACGGCAGGATTCAAACATATGGTGGACAAAAAAGAGTTAATGTGTAGACAACAAGTTTTTCCTAGACATAACACTTAACGACGAACGCACATGGGATCTGAAAGGATTATATGGGTCAAAATGTCAGGATTTGTTATGCGGTTTATTTGAAAATCGGGTTCATTTAGCGAAATTAAGTTAAGGTTGTGAATATTACTACTTACATCAATAGATATGATGCAAGGCACGAACCATCAACCGAAGGGAAAGTATAACATTTCTCTGCGATTTATTATTTATGATTTATTGAGTGAAAACTACCCTTTTACAGCGGGCGCACATATACATATATATACATATATATATATATATATATATATATATATATATATATATATATATATATATATATATATATATATATATATATATATATATATATATATATATATATATATATATATATATATATATATATATATATATATATATATATATATATATATATACATTTAAAGTGTATACATTAAGCCGGTCAGTTATCCAGGAAGTTTTGCTAACAGGTCCCTCCTGGTTTGCCATGCTTCTACCAAACACCTTTTACATGTATGATCAAACAAATCTCCGATATCTCTATCATATTTGTGTCCGAAATTTCCCAAGAAATAACTCTGTTTCCCAATGCTACATGCTGCCATGAATTTTTGCCATACAATGATACTGTTCTTTTCCTCCAAACATTTTTCCAAATATCCAAAACTTCGAATTCTTATATTGTTCCAACGGGGGCAGGTCAAAATAAAATGGCCTATATGCTCGTATTTTTCCGTACAACCACAGCATTGTGTGTCCGAAAAAACTCATCTTTCTTTATCTTCGCCGAGGCCTAAACGTCCTGCACGAGCTGCAAATTTTAATGGGGCTCCCTGGAAATCTTTGACACTAAAAATAACTTTCACCAAATGTAGAATCTTTGATGAGTCTGTACCAATTTAAGGACTTCATTTCATCAATTTCCTGGTAAAAATCCATTTTCTTACTTGCTAAACTTAACTTAGAATAGCTGTTTATTCAACTCGGATCAGAAGAGGAGAAGGCGCGGTCCATACCTGTGCTATTAAGTTATTTAAATTATAAAGAACAACTTGGGGCTAATGGGTCGTGTTGATTTGAAAAATGTAACCTGACTTTAGGACTGATGTTTCCTTCCACGTAGTTCTGACATTGAAGACAATTCGGTCAGTCTTTGTAACACAATGTCAAAACATCGACGGCCACCCAGTGCACAAATTTGACAGAAACAAACTGGAGTCTATATTTTCATTACAATTGACAAGAATATAGCCAGCAATTTTAGGTAAATCAAAGTAAAAAAAAATCGACGTCTCACAAAGGTCATGAAAAAAACGAGAGAATTGTCACAGTCCTGTGTTCATCTAACTTAGCATGCACAGACAAAACTGGCCACATGACAGTGCTGTCCAGCTGAAAATCTTTGTAGCAAAATTTTCTTTACTTGTAACATTGTTCAACTTCCTGCATGAGAAACACCTATTTTTGAGAAAACCTGTAGCAATTTTGAAGAGCTTTGTAGTAAAATTTTGCTACAATGCTCCAGTTGGACAACCTTACATAACCTTGACACATGTCAACTTCATGTTTTCTATCATTGAAAAAAATACCTTAATTCGTCTATTGTACTTTTATAGCCTGATAATTTTTCAGTGACTTTGACCTACATTGTACAAGCCGTGTATTACCAACACAAAACACATTAGGACCTAAATTTGGGGGAGGTATATACGTATATATATTCATCAAATTGTGTGAATTTTGTGTAGTTTTCGCAACTTTTGCTCATTTCCTGACACCTCTATTGATGGACCTGAGGGTGCCTTGGCCTGCTAAATTCATGACTGGTTTCGACCAAGCAGCACAGGTTGTTTCATCTTCAACGCATCTCAAGTACACAAACAGCTTTACTCACATTGCAATTTTCTCGCCTTTATGAAGAGGGGTAGGAGAAAGATGTCTTTTTGCCCTCTTGACTTTTTTTTTGGGGGGGGGGCGTTTTGCTTCCATCTATAATGATTCCACCGAAGGCAAGAAATGGGTCCTGAAATAAAATTAGCCAACTAGCAGAAAATAATAACTGCTTTGTTCATTACCGGAAAACTACTAAAATACCGTTTCACACTTTTCTAGAATTCAATTTGTGTAAATTTGAAACAACAATTACGTTTAAGTCGTATTCAATTTTAGAAGTCTTATTTACCAATCGTTTTGCTTTTAATGGCAAATATAAAATATCGAATTAATGATCTACAAAGAACTTTATTTTGTGTTTCATTGGCATGAATTATTTGACATTAAAGAGAAAGATTTGGTTAAGATATTTTTTTGTCAGTAAGATGCACGCTTGACAGTAAAATACAAGCTTATCTATTGTCAGTTCTGCAAGGACACGTTTTTCATAATGACAGACCATCGCTATCAAAATTGCGGACTCTCAGCATTGGAAAGTGTTTCACCAAAATGACAGTTATCTATATAGAATTTTGGGAATGCATATAATTTAACGGTTTATGGACCCGTTTTTATTGCTGGTCCAAAAACTACAAGCAACAAGATAAATTATCTGTCTTCCAAAACACATTATTTTTATCTTACGATTCCATCGAAGGACCAAATATATATATACAATGAACAAGTGTTGACTTTTTACTACAAATACAGTCAAAAAGAGCCATGCAAAACCCCTTTTCAGATGATTTGAGAGCAAAACATTTAGGCGGAATTGCGTTTCTCAAGGTAATTATTACAATTTTAGACAGAGGGTCGAGGATCTTGTAAGCTCTGCTCTACAAATATCACGGGCTATATATTTTGATAGTAATGCAACTATAAATCTGCACGTGATATTTGAATGAATATACTTCAACAAAGATGTATAATTTATTCGTAATCTGAGAAATGTAGGCCATGTTTCCGTCGCTATACCTTTTTATCTATGATCATATGGAGGTGAATTATACCTTCCATGAAATCTATGTCCATATCATTCTATAGATAGTGAAGTGCTTTCCAGTATTCTCTCTCCTTTCCGGGCTTCCCAATTGAGACCCCTGGCAAATCGGTTAGGAAATTTTCCAGATTTTCCTGCACATGACTTGCCCAGGGCAATAAATTCTGTTGCTTAATTCGTCTATTGTACTTTTATAGATTCAAAACCTTGAGTTGATTCTTTTCTTTTTTTTTTTTCTTTTTTTTTTCTTTTTTTTTTCATTTCTCGTGTAAATCATTCATGAATTATAATTCAACCAAGGATTAACAGGACGAACTTTTGCTCCTTTTTTCAGGTTACGTATATATGACCTGCTTTCACCCTCTGCTTTTGGTTTTAAAAATTTGTACACGCCATTCATTTATACCATATGTTCACAACGTGACCAGAAGCAAATCATATTGGGGTTTGTTTGTTAGAAGCACAGGGGAATTACAATTAACGCATGCGCATAAAGGTTATCGTTTAGTGCGTTACGTCAGTTTATAAGTCAACTCTATCAGGATTGTGTTGCAGCCGTGAGTTTTTCACACATTATTTTATCTAATAATGTACCTGTTATCGTCACCGAAATCATTCAGCTCATCACCAAAGGTACACTCAGGTTTAGCGATCATATCACCCACTTCTTATTATCGATCTCATGGTAGCCCAATCCTTATCTGTCTCATACATACAAAGAAAGCTTTTGACAATGTAAACCACTGGACACTTCTACATAAGCTGCTTAACAGACATGTACCGACTTTCATTGTAAAGTGTTTAATATGTTGGTCTTCTGCACAACAGTTTTGTGTACAGTAGGGGTCGGCAACCTATTATTTTTTTTTTCTGTGTACCGCAGGGCGGGATCATGTCTCCTCGGCTGTTCAATGGCTACATGGACGACCTTAACAGTAACTTGTAAACAGTCAGATTGGCTGTCACCTTGCTGGTACTTTTGTAAACAACCTTAGTTTTGCAGATGATACGGTGTTGAATAGCCCTTTTGTGAAGGGTCTAAGAAAATAAATTTCTACATGTGAAGAATACGCCGTCGAACATGATATTACTTACAATATGAAAAAAAACAACTGAACATAAACAGAAAAAAAAGAAAAAACAAAAACAAAAGAAAAACAAGAAACAAAAACCAAAAAACAAAACAAACAAAAAAACAACAACAACAAAAAAAAAAAAAACAACAACAACAACAAAAAAAAACCCCTACCCAAAACCCAGAATGTCTGTATATCAGGCCGCCTTCTTCATCGTTTGATATAATCCCTACCGTGTATATGGGTGGTGAACAACTTACATTTGTAAACAGTTTTACGTATTTCGGTCACATCTTGACACATGATTTCTCTGATGATTTAGACATCAAGCGTCAATTTAAATCTATTTGTACAAGGGCTGAATCGTAAATTTCAAAGTTGCAGTCATAAGACAAAGATTTTCCCCTTCAAAACAACTGGTTCGTCATTGTACACAGCAATTCCCCGAGACGGGTTTTTGATACCATAGCCGCTTTAGTGCAAGTGCTATGCTTGCCCAGAATCGCGATTAATCTTTGCAGGAATTGCTACGTCATGTAAGATATAATTTTGGAAATAGACTGCAGTCAACTGTTGACACTGTAATACAAACTTATGAATTATGATGTCAGATGGTGCTCAAGCATGAGGAACACATGGTGCAGACTTTTTTTATGTAAAATGTAATTGTGCGATTAACTAAATTTTTAAGCTTTAGCCAGAACGGCATCTTTATCAACATTTATGGAAGTGTGTGGCACACACTTTTCTGTTTTCCCTAAAGTTCTTTCTTTCTTTCTTCTTTACCAGAAAATTTCTCCGACACTTTTCTCTGACACTATTATACATAGAAACTCCAAACTTGGCATGCTTGTACCTCCATACAAGGAGCTTTACCTTTTAATGCAGAGGAATGAAGATGTTTAAAATTATGCAAATTAGGGGCATTTGAAATTTTAAATTTTGAATATCTTCAAAAGTAAAATCGATAGAGATTTCATTCCAACTTCTACTAAAGGATTATTGACCATTGCTTATCTAATGAATTTAAGCCAAAAGTTGTACATGTAGCGATTTAAATTATGCTAATCATCAGTATTTGAAATTTTACAGCTTAAATATCTTCAAAACTATTATAGATAGAGATGCCATTTTAACTTCTATTAGGTAGTTATTGAGCACTACATGTGTCATGAATCTAATACAAAAGTTGCAGAAATTTAAATTATGCTAATTAGCAGCATTCGAAATTTCCAATCTTGAATATCTGCAAAACTATAACAGATAGAGATGCCATTCCAACTTCTACAAGGGGGTTGTTGACCATTACGAACCTAATAAATTGGAAACAAAAGTTGTAGCAATTTATTGTATGCTAAGTAGCAGCATTGGAAATTTTAAATCTTGAATAACTTCAATGCTATAATAGACAGAGATGCCATTCCAACTTCTACTCCTATGTTATGGAGTAGTGCTCATCTGATGAATTGGTAACGTAGGCTGCACAAATTTAAATCATGCAAATTACGTGACTCGAAATTTCAAATTTGCAATATCTTCAAAAGTATGCACATCAGACCGATTTGTCAGCTCTCCGATAGATGATGACACCTGGTGAGAGAAGTTAAATATGCAATAGAGCCTGAAGGTTGACTCTGTCATCAAAAATGTAATAGTTACATACACTGTAGTACGGAAGTGTCCATTGTACACTGTCGTAACATTGTCGTATCGATCATAAACTGTAGAACTGAACTACCCATTGTACACTGTCGTGACATTGCCGTGCCTATCATGCACCTAGAACTGCAGTGCCCATTGTACACTATCGTAACATTGTCATGCAGATCATACACTGCTGTACTCGAAGTGTTGATTGTACATCGTCGTACCGACAATACACTGTAGTACTAAAATACCAATTGTACACTGTCATGCTAATCAGCTTTCAAGACCGCACACTGATTTGCTATGCAGCAAATAATCTTTTCTAGTTTTAAACACTTTTTTATGTCTTTGTGTACTGTGTCCTTTTAAACTATGTAACGATTCTAAGTGTCTGAAATAAAGTTATCTTATCTTATCTCATCTGAATCATGAATTTTCAAAATTTAAATTCGTCGTAGCAAGGCATTTCAATCTAGAACTGAGATCTCTATGTTCACGATGAAAAAACCAGAGGGCTGTGTGAACAGCCCATGCTCAGCTGACCTAGACAATCATCACACTTGCAGCTCTGTGAACTTAGGATAGAATCAAGGTCACCCATGTACTGAGTAAGTCTGACCTTTATAGAATAACTCTAACATGTGCAACATCAAGGTCCAAGTGCAAGTAGTTCTCAAGTTATAGTGAAGAGTAAAATTCATGTCTGTTACACTGTGACCCCCAAAACGAGGTCACGATAAATCATATACTGTCTAAGCATGACCTTCATAGAGAAACATTTACATGTGTAACATCAAGGTCCTAACTCAGAACAGATCTCAAGTTATCAACTGAACAGTATATTCCGTGTCAGTTGTCCTGTGACCTTGGGAATGAGGTCAAGGTCAAAACATCACTAGAGAATGACCATTTGCACAAAATAAGTAGACACTTATAAAAGGTACATCCCTACCAAGTTTGGCACAAATCTGGCCAAAATTATTTAAATTAAAACCATTACAAGAAATTCTCATGTTAAACTTTCCTATTAAACTTTTTAAAAAGATTTTGGAAAAAACTCATAAAAAATCCAAAAATCACTGGAGAGTGACCATTTGGACAAACTTGGTAGAGACTCACCCAAGGTACATTGCGGACAAGTTTGAAGTAAATCTGACGGACATTTTCTTTAGAGAAGTCCAAAGTGTGAATTACCATTAGAATGCCCTTTGACTTCCATAGTGAGCAATAGAAAAGGTGCATTTATAGCGAAGTACCCGAATTGAAAAAATAAACAAAATAAATAAAAAAAATAAACAAAAATAAAAAATACAAATCGTTAAAAATCAGGAATCCACAGCAGTGCTACCTAGTGAACATCTTTGCTTGACCTTTTCACAAGGAACATATCCACAAAGTTTCAACTTAATCTGAGAGACGGTTCTGGAGAAGAAGTCATAAGTAACCAAAACACACACAAATTCGTAAATTAAGAAAAAATGCAGCACCACCTGGTGAACAAATTAAGAACTACGAATCCCTAGGAGTGTTCTCATGTAATATCAAAGCAATTGGGTGAGCGGTTGAGGAGAAAAAAGATTTTGTAAGATTTGCCCCCCCCCCAAAAAAAAACCATTAAAAATCCAAAAATCAATGGAGGATGACCATTTGAACAAACCTGGTAGAAACACTCCTTGGATACGTTGCCACCAAGTTTGAAGTCAATCTGGATGACGGTTTTGGAGAAGAAGTCGAAAATGTGAATTAGTATTAGAATGCTGATTGAATTACATAAGTAATCAATAGGAAAGGTGCAGTGTTAGATAAGCCCTTGAATTGAAAAACTCGTTAAAAATCAGGAATCAACAGCATCGCGACCTAGTTAACAGCTTTGCTTGACCCTTCCAGACGAAACATATCCACAAAGCTCCAGCTTAATCTGAATGACGGTTCTGGAGAAAAAGTCAAAAGAAGAGCAATAACGCAAAAAATAAAAAAAAAAATAAAAAAAATAGAAAAGAATTGCAGCGCCACCTGGTGAACCAAGTGAAAACTAAGAGTCCTCGGGAGTGTCCCTGTGCGATATCAAAACAATTGGGTGGGCGATTTTGGAGAAGCAGACTTTTGCAGGTATTTTGTTTAAATTTTAATTATTATTATTATCTGTAAATATGATGTTGAATATTTCACGTTTGTCTTTGAAAAAAATATCTGCTGTAATTTTCAATTTTTGTCCATACTATGGTATATACTCCAAGCTCTCAAAGATTCGACTCCTAAGTGTCTCAAACCATCCTGATATTGAATGCTGCTATTTTCGGTAGTATTTGTGGATACACCGTCAATGCAAACCCGAAAGCCGCGGCAGTAACGATAACGTACCTCAAAAAATAAAGCTTTCTTTATTTCTTTCATAACGAATGAGAAAATTGACGGTGCCTTATACAAATCGTCATTCCTCGAGTAAATACAGATAACATCAAGTAAGGTATAAGTATATGTATATATATATATGTGTGTGTGTGTGTGTGTGTGTGTGTGTGTGTGTGTGTGTGTGTGTTTGTCTGTTTGCGTGTGTGTATACAATACGACCAAAAATGAAAACAAAGGATGAACTGAAATATATTATTAACTAATTGGAGATTATTAAGTCATAAGCTACAACCTAATATGCATTATTCGATGCTCAACCACAATGGATCTTTGTTTGCATGTTTGTTTGTTTTAAATGAGCTTGTACAGCTCACAAGAGATCTGTATCCATCTATAGTTGATACTGAGTCTAAGAGCCAGTGGCGTATGTAATATTAGGTATTATAACATCGTATTCTTTATATATGTTTCTGTGACCACGGAACGGCCGGGTCTTGAACCAGCAACCTTCGGCACCAATCGCCTAGCGGAAAATGGGAAACGCACATGCCAACTGTGCCCATTCCTGAAAAGAATGGTTTGAGGCAGGTATGCGTGAATGCCATAATCGACACGGCCCAGTTCATTTTGTTTATTCCAGTAGTACAAATAAAGTACTGTGTTCGGAGTTGTCCCAGATTGGGAAAAATACATATGGGAGTCCACGTGCAACAAAGGACCACAGAACGGCTGGGTCTCAAACTAGCAATCTTCGACACCAATCACCTAGCCGAAAATTGGAAACGCATATACCAACTGTATCAAATGCCCATTCCTAAACAGAAAAGTTCAATAATAATAATAATAATAATAATAATAATAATAATAATAATAATAACAATAACAATAACAATAACAATAACAATAACATTATTATTATTATTATTATTATTATTATTATTATTATTATTATTATTATTATTATTATTATTATTATTATTATTATTATTATTATTATTATTATTATTATTATTACTGTGGCTCTCCGCTTATGCGCCGCGGCTCTGTGTGACACAGGTGGCCTAGGAAAAAGGAAAGGAAAGAAAGGAAAATTAGATGAGATGGAGGAAAACATGGTTATCCGAATCAGCTCATGCTGCCATGTTTACCAGGACCAGAGCCGAGGCAAAGAGTCCACCACACACTCTCTCACAGCTGTGGTGGGCCCCTGGCCCTGGATATATCCCCCAACACTAATCGCTTGTAGTCCCCCCCCCCCCTAAAAAGACAGAAAAACCTTCCCTCATACACCCTCTCCCCGCCTCTGAGGCTCAGACATTTCCCATGGGGTCCCCCATGGGAACCCTTACAAGGGATACCACCATTCCCTCTGCTCCCTGTACTCTGAAATTCGAATTCACCTTGTTGCTATCAAGCCGTATCAATTCATTTCTTTCCTCCCAGCACCCTACCAGGTAGTCCTGTACACTTTTAGTGCCTTTCCTGCCTCCCAGAAAGCCACCCTTCAAACCTAAAACCCATGTTACACGTTCCTCTTCCTCTAAACACTGAACCTCTTCTAGACCCTTGTTATTATACTCTTCCTTGTGCCACTTTCTGAAAAATTCTTGTCTTGTCTCTCTAGATTGATCACTCCTGCCCTACTTTGAAAAAGAAGCCTGGCTCCCTTTCCTCCATCCCAACACACACTTTTCTTTGGCTTTTCTAGTACCTTGTACGCTTTTAATATACACTTTTCCCTGACTCCTCTTTTCCAGTCTTTCTTACAGCCCTCTGTAACAGTCCTACCTATATACACTTTCTAGTCATCAACCTCATCATACCCTTTTAATTCGTATCTCTCTGCCAGCTTATTTTAATCTTTGACCCATCTTGTTTGTTCCTTGACTACTTCATTGTAAACCTTCCTGCACCACCTGTCTTCATTTACTGCTTCTAAATACCCCCAGTACTTTAGCTTTGCTTTGGCAATTCTGTCTGTGATTTTATTCCATCCTAACTCTCCTAGGACTGCTTCTGTTGCTGCACATGGTGGTACTCCCAGTATCCATTTCCCCATCTCATTCTGTGCTTTTTCCATTCCCTGGATATCTCCCTCACTTATTGAAATCACATCTAAGCCATATATCATCCCTGGTATTGCAACTCTATCCCAAAATACCCTTGCTGTGTTTGCTCTGTTGAAACTTTTCAGTGCAGTAGCTTTAATCATTCCTTTTGTACGATTAACTTTTTGTTTAACTACATGTCTTTACCTGTTGTTATTATCTTAACACCTAGGTATTCATACTCATCAACCTCCCCAATTTCAATTGACTATTCCGTACTTTCTGGAATTTGGAACTGCCCAATTCTCCAATTTTTCATTCCCATCTGGTTTCTTCCCAAGAGTCATCACTTTACTCTTATCCTACTAAATTCTAACCTCCGTTTATTCCCGTATTCCCCTACTATGTTCAGCATCTCTTCCAGTTCTTTCTGGGACTCTGTCATGAGTTAAATGTCATCTGCAAAAAATAGACCTGGGATTTCCAGGTCAATTCAATGGAGGCAGTTATGCGTGAATACCACAATCGACATGGCCCAGTTCATTGTATTTATTCCAGTGCAATGAAGTACTGTGTTCAGAGTTGTCCAAGATCGCGGACAGTACATATGTAAGTCCAGGTGCATTAAAGGAGCACCCTATATATATATATATATATATATATATATATATATATATATATATATATATATATATATATATATATATATATATATATATATATATACAAACATATATATGTAAATATATATAAATATATACATGTATATAATTTAGTTCTTTTTTTGTCTTCACGTCACCAATATTATACAAAAATACTCTTCTTTTTTAGTACAATTGCCTGACAACATTTAGATTCTGAGTATCTAAGGCGCATACACACAAGCTGTTGTTCGTGTGCTGTCAAGCAGTTCTGTTCACTGAACAATTTGTCATTATGAGCTTGCAAAATACCAACAGCGCGGAACTTGCCTGCGGATAGACCCAGTGCCGCTACCGTTAACTGGGGCGGAAGGTATAAGCACGCAACATGGTGTCCATCAGAGAGAGAGAGAGAGAGAGAGAGAGAGAGAGAGAGAGAGAGAGAGAGAGAGAGAGAGAGAGAGAGCGAGAGAGAGAGAGAGAGAGAGAGAGAGAGAGAGAGAGAGAGAGAGAGAGCGGCACCTAAGCTGCAGACAAGCATGGACCATATCTCATATCATCTACTTGGGTTTCGGGACCTGCACATATACATTGTCGAGTTGTAACAAGATCTAATTCATCAAATTTTGCATTCATTGATTCTATATTGAGACTTAAAGTTATTGATAGATCTTTGTGCGGAGTTATCAAATCATGTAAATGCTCAATATCAAGATGTTTGGTTTTAACCCGTAGTATTGAATTTCAATGGAATCCAGGTTAATAATTTTGGTTAAATCATTTTCGTGCACCTCACCTATTTAGTATTTCTTCACTTAAGATGGGCATTTTTAACTAGAATAAGAGAAAAATTGTGCTAATTATTATAATGCTTAGGCTTGCAGTCTATTTGACAATTATGTGGTGAATATGCTTCATTACACACAGACGGAAAAATATCATTCTCCACATCTATTCCCAATATGATAGATAATCGCTTGAATGTGTCCAGTCCTAGGCCCGTATTGCGGTAATCCTTGTGTGTCGAATCGTATAGATGGATTTCTTCTTCCCCACAAAGCTACGAGCTGCTTCTCTTTGTTAAAAGACCAACGATTTCTTGTCCTTGGTGTGTCTTTACCAATGTGAGAAGAGACTGAGCCCCCAGTCTCATCATTTTATAAGTTTGTAAGTCAAGGATCCACATAGGTGACAACACTGTTGTACTATTCAAACATGAATTCCAGGGCGCGGGGGGGGGGGGGGGGGGCAAAAAGGCGATTTTATCATTTCCATGCTTTCTATTCGGCCACGTAAAAAGAGAGCTATAATGTCAATTTTTTTAAACATACATTTTACAAACATTAAGGGATGACTTCCTTATTTGCTGCAAGTCTATTTAGGTGCAAAAATACCGGAAGTACTTTTCTGCTTTACCGCAGTAACAGGCCTGAATGAAATTCAACATTAACAATCATTATCAAGAAAGACAGATCAGACTATGTGGTAAGTTTGATACATAATTAAGAGTACGGCCTGGTGCATCAGAATACTTGTACTTATTTAGCGGTCAACCCATCTCATACTGATCATGAACGAACATGTGGTGTTAGTTTGATTCGGTGATTCCGTCACGAAAATACACAAGTTTTCAAGCTGGTTGCTACAGTTTTACTAGTTATTTGTTCGTATTTCGTACTCAATGCTGAAATTCGAGTCTGCTTCAGAATCTGTCAATCTTTTTAGCCATATCTAAGCCATGGGCTTATAAAGTGATGGAATCACTTTTTTGCGTGACGGAATCATAACTCCCACTGTTTTTGTATATACTACACCTGATGCAGGCGTGCATACTGCAAAGTGAATACGAATTATATAACAATTTCCGATTTGATTATGGTTGAATAATTACAATACAAATGACAATAATCTATGTATCCTCAAATTCATCTTCAGAATTAATTTGTTTGTCTACCTTAAAATCATAATGCAAACACTTTTGGGGGGGGGGGTCCACAGGTTATTGCATGATTCCGTCACATCGTTTGCCTCTTTCCTGTTGTATAAAATCGCAAAGGGGAACCATACTGCCATAAGCTATACTCTATTTCATGAAACAATTCCACGTTTAAAACCCGAAATTGAATTTTTTTCATTCTAGTGCCCAGAACTTGCATAATATGCGTCATAAATCCACCGAAGTGTGCGTGACGGAATCACCAAAGAATAGTTGTTTATTACCATTAAACTGGCATATTCAATCAAATCACTCTGAGAAAGTACACTTTTAAATAAATATATGTTATCCTCACATTAGGCGCTAACCATTGACATTCTGTCAATGAAATGAGGAAATATTGTAAGACAGTTATTCAAGAAATAGACAGGTGATGATTAAAAAGTCCTCACGTTAGGCCTACGTATACTGCCTCAACTTTTCTACAATTGACAGTATTCCCCACACTGAAAATTACGATGAGTATGATTAAAAATGTATTTTTGATTATACATTTCTACAAATTTTGCTGTAAATATTCAAAGATGGTTAGAAAGTTTGGCTTCATTAATTTGAGAGATTATAGACTTGCATGTTTTGCTATTTAATTTTATCCTTTGGCACCATTCTGTTAATATTCACCTTTCAGACAGTTTAGGCTGATTTGCTTTCTGTTAGGTTAAACCCCTAGGGGCTATAGGTAGCCAGCAGCTACCCACGACAGTTAAAAGCTTGCCTAATTGTACTTGATATCTGGTTCAGAAAAAATATATTTTGATTGCATTTTCTTGGCTTTCATTCTTTTCTGATTTGCCTTAGAAATTTATCTGTTAATATCCAAAGGTTGTTAGAAAGTTTGGCTTCAATAATTCAAGAGATTTTAGACTTGATTATTTTGCTACGTAATTTTATCTTTTGGCATCATTCTGCTTAATACTCACCTTTCAGACATTTAGGCTAGCTTGTTTTCTGTTAGGTTCAACCCCCAGGGGCCATAGGTAGCAAGCAGCTACCCACGAAAGTAACAAGCTGGCCTAATTGTACTTAAAATTTGATAAAGAAAAATTATGTTCTGATAACATGTTTTGGACTTTAATGCTAATGACTTTTAATTCTTTTCTGAAATGTCTAAGTACACATTAACTCAATGGAAAAAACCCCTAAAATTTAACGTGTTTTTACCAAATGTCATAAACCTGACCCATTATGTTGAAACATTGACTCAGGGTTGGCAGCGAAATAGAGCTCTATTGTTTGGAGACTTTCTAAGTGAGGAGTAGGTGTCATCATGGGATTTGTTTTACATTTCTGGTGCAGGATGTCCATTGTTGCAGTACTTGTTAGGATTTGTACAGGTGCTTTAGCTGCAACTGTTTATTTTACAATCACTGGGACTGAATATAATGCCCCGGTTTGTTTCTACTTCAGTTATACACTGGCAGGTGATTTATATAAGATAAGTTATCCAGCTACAAAGGGTACATTCTGGTTCAGGGGTAAGTCAAATTGTTGGTATGTTAACTTGTACTGTACAAATTTAGTAATTATGTTTGGTTTGACAGGTATTCTTCATTATAATGAAGCTCCGCATTTATAAGCAAAACTTCAAGTATTTAGCTTATTCATAATTTGCCACGTTCATATTTATTCATTAATAATGTGGGCTGTCTTTGCTGAATATTTAGCTTGGCCGAGCTATTTGCATGTCTCTTAGAGAGACATGTACGGGTATAGGCTCCTAAAACATGGTCTGAGTAATTGCCCGCTGAAGACCCTTTAATTTATTTGGGCTAATACAGCGTATGTCAAAATTCTACAGAAGAACGTGTGCAATATAGACAATAGCACTTCCATATGTAGATAGGTTGGACAGTGACAGGTTGGCTAATGGGGTGTAAAGAGTTCGGACTGCGGAATATGGTAATGACTTGTAGAATGTGGTTCTGGATAAAGAGACTCAAATACAATACAAATACAAGCCCATTGTCATTATCTCAGTCTTGGTTAAAGTGAGTGTATAATAATGTTACTTCAAGATATTCTATATGATACTGTAGTTCTACAAATTTTCGCGCGTGTTTAATTTCGCGCAAACTCATTTTTTCTGAAATTACAGAATTTTTCGCGCATTTTAGTTTCGCGCAATCCAATGCGAAACAATGTAGTGAAATACAATGCAACTTATTTTCGCGCATTTTAATTTCGCGCTGTAGGCGGTAGCGCGAAAAGCGCGAAATTAAATCGAGCGCGAAAATTTTTAGAAGTACAGTAAATACTTGTTGGTTCTTGGCCATTTGCAAGGTATAACTGTATGGTCAATTTTGGAAAATTTATTTTCCAGCAGGCTTAAAACATCATCTATACAATAAAACAGCAATGGCCAAGTACAGTTTTGAAACTACGTTTAGCTGTCCAATGTTAGCAGCTGAGCATATAAATGGTAGCAAGTGCACTCTGGCAGAAGTTAAAAACGTTTGAATGCTTTTTCGGGGTCTTGTGCTGGTGGACTTGTCAATTTTGTGATTCCGTCACGGCCAAATTGTGATTCCGTCAGGTGATGTGTTTTACATTTAAGGCAAGATCACAATAAAGTATTTTGGTTTTCATCACAATGGTGATATTTGAATATAAAAATAATTGCTATAGTAATACATAGCTTTTTTTTTTCTGCAAAACAGTACACCGTGGGCTAAACTTTTGCATTGTGTTGTAAATGAAATTTTTAAGGGCTGGTTTTTGTGATTCCGTCACGCAGGCAATAGTGCTAAATATAACTCTAAAAACACAAATAATCTCGCCGGGTCCTGAGATTATTGGTTACATATGAAAAGCAGTCAGGAATTGGCGGATTCCCTCCTAAAACGCCATACTTTAACTAAAACCCTTTTACATGTCATCAAAATCTTACTTCGTCGCCAAGACTAAAATCTTCATCACCAAGAAGGAAGGTTAACTTTCGGCATAGCAATGAAGCCATAAAACCTAACTAAAATCCTTATCCTTCACTAACTGTTCTAACTGCTTGAACGACTTCAGTGTACGTTATGGAGTTCAAACTTGGACATAAAAACATCAACTGAAAAAGATCATCGTTTATGCATTGACAGGTATTACATGCCCCACCTTTCTCTATCCCCTCCCAGGCCCAAACTGTACGCGCCATGAATTTTAGGCGGGCTTCACCAACATTGTGTGTGGTGAACAAATATATAATATTATATAAAACCATAGTACTTACCATTTTTAGCAGTGCATAAAGTGAGGCACAAGATAGCAACGATGAGAAAAAACGTCATTGTTGAGACAGCATCTGCATTTCTTCCATTAAAATTAGATGGGTGAGAAACAAATATTTAACCTAGAGATCCGTTCTGCGCTGGGTCAGCATATATATTTGAAGTATATAAATTTCTAAATGTACCATATTCTGGTGGTATTTTCATGGAAACAAAAGCAAACCTATAGAGGTTAAGCACAACAGTTTTTGATCCTCTCTCGACGTTTGAAGCAAATAAAAATAAATGTCTGACGTATGCAAAAGGCACATTGAAACAAGGTATTGATTCTGTATTTTGACTCTTTGTCCGAGAATACGTGAGTCATTGACTTTCTGCCGCATCATTGCCCAGTGAAGATTGTCAATGTCTGTAAGTGCCATTTGAGCCAGTTTTCACCACCATAAAGGCTTTCACGCAACTTGATTCAGTTTGAAATGTAGTATCGATCAATTCCGACCATGACGATGAAATGAGGCACTAACAAGGGTCTCGGGGTAAAAGGGAGTCACATGTCAAAAGAAATTAATTTCTCAGGAAAAACAGTCGATAATGATCGTATATGAAAATGCTGTATACGTCTTTGCTTCTTATCTTTCTTTTTTCATGTTATACTCCTGGCAGAGGTTTTGAATGGACGCACGACAGGACAGGATGTCCTACGATAAATGATACTGCCAATGTCTTCCGCCGGCATTTGTTGGTCCTGTATTATTGGGTGCTTGGGGAGAGGTTACTTCTCTCATTGCCAATTTCCACTCGGTGCATTACGCTTAAAGTGTTCTGAGGAAGCCTGTTATCTTAGTCAAACTTGTCACTGAAAGGGTTAAAGCGCGTTTCACTGAAGTGGCCTGTGCATAGTGTTCTTCTTCGAACACCACGCTATTATGAATAAAATTTCATGTGAAGAGTAGCACTTATTTTAATAAAGTGCAAAAATGCTATAGTTTGGTGAAGCTTAAATACATGTAGTTTACGAGCGGCCATGGAAACTTATGAGTTGTTTTGAATCATCAATGACCCCCCCCCCCTACAAACGCAGACACCTAAATACAACGTCACACTTTTGGCATAGGACAACTTTTCACAAGAACTCCCGGTGCCAGCATCAATTGCAGAGACGTTTACATCAGGCAGCTTACCCAACGTTGTTTCGGATGCGGGTATCACAAATTAACAATAGACATGTAAGAATTTGTGAAAAATACTGCATACCCATGTGTACAAATATTTTGAAGCTGATGTTCATTTGTATTAATCCAACGGCTCTAGATCAAAATAATGATGAGTATCAAAGTAAAAATTGAATGGTTGTGCGCTTGGTAAGAAAGATATGCTGAAGCTGACATTTTCGTCAATTTCTAGAACCAATATGTCTCCTTGGAAGGGCAACTGCAACAGCAAGGCAAGAATTGATGTTGGCAAGTTTCATTCAGAGAGACGTGTACGGGTAAAAGGCTCCGAAACATGTTGAGTAGATACCCGCTGAAGACCCTTTAATTTATTTGGGCTGATACAGCCTATGTCAAAATTTTACAGAGGAACGTGTGCAATATAGACAATAGTAATTCCATATATATACAGGTTAGACAGGGACAGGTTAGCTTATGGAGAGTAAAGAGTTCGAACTGCGGAATAGGATATTGACTACTAGGAAGCAGTTCTGGGCAAAAAGACACAAATACAATTTTATACCGAACAGTCTTAGTATTTTAACAAATGTCACTATTTGGACTTTTTTACGTCTCATCTTTAACGACTCAAGTTTCCAAACATTTTTACGATTAATATGATATGACATCACACTGGATGCAATGCATTCAATTTAGAGACAAAATATAATATTTAATGTCTAACATATTTAATTTGTTTTAACATTCATATACTATTATATTTTGTGCATCTATTATTAGTGCCTGGAATACCTGTACATAATTGTATTATCGGAATATACTCCAAATTTCTGACACTATACCAAAAAAAATACAATCATACATTTTTGTTAAGCTAATTGTATTTCATTTGCATACTTATGCTATCTTTCTAATATTGGAAATTCATAAATTTAAAGTTTTTGTTAATGGAAAGCAGTTTGTCTACTTTTTCTGGGATGGGTCTTGATTACAGACATTAATAATTGTTTAAACACTTTATATTACTTCGAAACAAAAATATACTGCTGCCAAACTTAGTTTTTTGTAGCTTAATCAATTTTGCTACATTGGCCATGGATCCATGAATCAAATTAATTGCAGGCATGTGCATGGTTATTGGAGACAGCAATTACAAAATGTATCAGCTCCAAATTTGCTTTTAATACGTGCTAATGCACTAATGACTTACTATTACATTGCTTGCGTCCACCCTCTTCAGCCTGGGAACATGTTCCCGGAGTGGAGTTTCACATAATTTTTTAAAATAATTAGTACAACGAATTTTTCAGCTTTTTCAAATTGGCTAGCTTTCCTGTCTCTTAGTTTCTAAGCCGGTGTTATATTTTAAGCAGTGCCCATGATGCTGAATTTGTACCTGTTTTATGACATTCTATTGTTGCCTCGTAACGGAGTGTAATGTTTGTGTTCAATATTCCAAATATATGCATGCAGGTTTTGGCTTATTGCACTTTCTCGCTCTTACTCAGACTTCGATGAGCAGTGCCCATGATCCTGAATTTGTACTTGCTATATTATGATATTGCTTTTCGTTGTTTTGTAATGGAACGTAATTCTTATGTATAACTTTCCTAATGCATGTATTAAAAATATTGACTACGATATTTGCTTTGGCATATTACACCCGTTCGTTTCTAATCAGACATCTACACTTATTGTACTTTAAGACGGCATCCAATACTTGCTCTACCTCGCTTGTGAAATGCTCACGGTGTTTTTTTTCCTTATATATATGGTCATAACACACAATATGAAACTTGACCGTTACGTTACAGTTTGGGGGGGGGGGGGGGGTTCCTGCCAGTGGTTCGCATGAAGAACGTACTTGGTAGCCAACGTAGCCTGTGTCCAGGAAGTATACTAATTCACTGATCCCTTTGCCTGATGGTGTCATGCGTTCAGCTGCACCCACGTTGCCGAATTTGACGTACCTGTCATATGTATGGTTGTTCTGTAATGGGACGTAATGTCTGTGTTCAATTTAATTTTAAACCTCTCTAGTTGATGACAATATGCTTGATATGACGTGGTACTCGTGCTCATGGTATTAGTGTTATTTTTGTTACTTGTCAGACATTGTTGGATACATGTATATGGTTAATGCTTATGTTCTTCAGGCAAGTGTCCTATTGTCATTCAATTCTATATGACCCTCACTTGTTTATTATATTAAATTGAACTCATATTCACTTGTTACGTTCTCAAAATAATCAGCTATCCTATAAACATTCTTGTTACATGTGCAAGCTCCTTTTTACTAAATAGTGAACGTACTATCTGCATTGTTATCTTGTCGTCTTTAACTCCATATATAGCTGGCAGTTATTCATACATTTGGTCTGCCTGCACTCCGGGTAAACTTTTAATAATTTCCATATGTTAAAATATAACTACAAGTGTGCCATGCATCTCAAACGTTGAGCCATTTATATTTCTACTAGTATGCTGCTGGTCATAAATTTGCTTACTCAGGGTCTAGTTATTGTATTTGTGTCTTTTTACCCAGAACCACTTCCTAGTAGTCATTACCCTATTCCGCAGTCCAAACTCTTTACACTCCATAATGTCTAACCTATATACATATGGAATTACTATGGTCCATATTACACATGTTCCTCTGTAAAATTTTGACATAGGCTGTATCAGCACAAATAAACTAAAGGGTCTTCAGCGGGTAACTACTCAAAATGTTTCGGAGCCTATTACCCGTACATATCTCTCTGAATAGTGGCTCCTTGTCTAAGCTAAATATTCAGCAAAGGCAACCCACATAATAATGAATAAATATGAACGTGGCAATTGATGAATTAGCTAAATATGTGAAGTTTTGCTTATAAATGCAGAGCTTCATATCAAAGAAGAATACATGTTAAACAAACCATAATTACCAAATTTGCATTGTACAGGTTTAGATAAGAACAATTTGACTTACCCCTGAACCAATATGTACCCTTTCTAGCTGGACAGCTTATCCTAGTTAAACCATCCGCCAATGTTTAACTGAAGTGGAAACAAGCTGGGGCATTATATTCAGTCCCAGTGATTGTAAAATAAAGAGTTGCCTACTATATGTATGTAGTGCATGTCACTTATTGATTTACTTTGTAGTTTGCATGCATTCTCCAATCTGCACATGCAAATAGCAATGTACTATACATATGTATGTAGAGAGCTTCCATTGACTAGAAGTTGAAAATCAAGAATATCTTTCTGGTCCATGATACTTTGACATAATATATATGCATTCTAAAAGTCATGGAATGTATTAAATCATGTAAAAAAAGAAACTATTTACTCACTTTGCATTGTTGCTGAGCCATCCAGCATGGTAAATATGACACCAGGAAGTGACAATGCACTGAAGGCATGCTGGGAAAATCCTAACTGAACTCAAGCGGAAGTGGTGTTCTTACTTTGCTATCAAATTCTGTTCATTCATCGTGTTCCCCTCTCTCTCACTATCATATTTTAAAGACCGTCCATTCAAATGTCATGTTTGGAACCACAACAAATTCAGTTTCTCTGAACTTAATTCTACACTCTTATCAGCCCCCTGGAATACAGCCCACAAAGTCTGTGACAACCTTGACAGTATCGTTTCCTGCTGGCCAGACTTGCTTCTTTTACTACTGGCAAGGAATTACACCCTTTACAAAAGTCACTGTAAGAACCTCTGACAAGCTTGGATCACCGCCCAGATAAAAAAACTTTTTCATTTCTGAAATCAAGCATGGAAGCGTTTTAAGAATAAAGCTAACATGCCACATCTTTATACACTCCGGGTTTCCATGAAGGTCAAAAAGCTTGACCAGTTTTACAAGAAGGTCACTTATCTAGGTCTGTCTTGCAATCGAAAATCCAACTGAATATTCCTCCAATTATTGAAAATGACCAAATCATATCTTGCAATGAAAAAAGTTACATCTTTAATACGTATTTTGCGATTCAATGCACAACTTCTGATATTGTCTCCCTTTAAATGCCTGAATTTAGACCAACTGAAATTACGTTTGATGAGGAGCATGTTTTTGAAAAAATTATTGTCTCTAAGAGCTGACATTATTGGCCACACACTTCTCAAAAATTCTGCTCACCCCATCTGTAGTCCCATTACAAAAATATTTAGACTTTCACTTAATCAAGCTTACTTTCCCTCATCCTAGAAACATTTCAATATTTTTCTTGTCTTCCAAAAAATCGAACAGCAAATATGAAGTACCTATAGGTCAATATCTTTACTCTGTGATGTTTTTTCAAGTATTTGAACAGCTACTCTTTAATGCCATCAAGGAATATCTGACAATAAACAAATCGTCTAACATCTAAAAGCTCAGGTTTTAAGGCAGACGACTCGACACCAAATCAACATACTTACTTTATCTTGTCTGCAATGCTCCAGAGCTATCAAAAGCCAGAATGGTATTTCTTGACGTCTCTAAGGGTTTCGACAAGATATGGCATCCTGTACTCCTCTTTAAATTTAAGCAGCTTTGCAAATCAGATCATCTTGTTTCCTGGGTTGAAAGCATCTTTCTAAATGCCTTCAAAGAGTCACTATTCATGGTCAATCTTCTGCCTGGTTTCCCATCCAGGCTGTGGTACCTCAGTGCTCTATCCTCGGGCTGTCCTTTTTTCGGCTTATGTAAATGATCCGGTGGACAATCTAACATGTGAAGTGAGATTGTTCGCAGATGATACTACCTTACTCAAAATAGTCAATACCCCCAGTCAATCTTCATGCCACCTGAACACCAATCTGTCTTT
The DNA here is from genome assembly GCA_964020975.1 of Hermodice carunculata. Lineage (NCBI taxonomy): Eukaryota > Metazoa > Annelida > Polychaeta > Eunicida > Amphinomidae > Hermodice > Hermodice carunculata. Next base: position 95,279,421 of record OZ026618.1, on the reverse strand, counting down.
AATACTTCACTGGACAGGCTATGGCGAGTGTTATTCAATGCCATTTAATCACTATTTCGTATATTTTTTGTGAAGATCGTGAAACCTCATCACCATCCTGTTTTTTTTAGATGGGTCTCCGATTCCTGAGGCAGATAGTCATGCACATCTGGGTATCACAATGAGTCGTTACTTATCTTGGCGTGCCCATGTCACGTGGATTACCAATAAAGCTGTTCGAAGAATTTCCTTACCTCAGAGGTTTAAGTATAAACTATCATGCAAATCCCTAGTCAAACTGAATTGTTCTTTGATCCATGCAATTCTTGAGTACGGTTGTGTGTTGTTTGACAAATGTAGTAAGGTGCTGTCTGATCAGTTGGAATCGATTCAGTATAATGCCGCCAAAATTTGTACCGGTGTTTTGAAACATATGTCAGATGTTAACTTACTTCATGAGCTCAGGTGGTCAACTCAGACAGACGTAAATACTTCAAGCTTGTCCTCTTTAATAAAATGTTCCATAATCTGACTCCTTCCTATCTCTTCCGAGGGGGCCAACAGTCCGAGGCCCTCCAGTCGCTTCGCCCTCCAACTCACTGCGCCCATACCCTGCTGCCCCCTCGAAGGCCACATATCTGCGGCTACTCCTCCCATTGGTCATGCTCGCCAACACTCAATGTCAGATTGAACACATAGATTAATGTAAACTTGATTTTAATTTTTTTACACTTCATTATCGCCCCTATTTGGAACTTTTACACTTTTTTGTCAGTATTTAGTAGAGGGTGACTTTTCAGTGCAATACCTAATCCAATACCTGACACTGAAAAAAGGTCTAAAACCAATCGATACGGTATACCAATAGTTGACCATCCGTAGTATCTATGTGTATTTAGTGTTGTGTGAGTCAGTTACTGGGCCTAGTGCCTGTTGATTCAGTTTTGTATTAAATGAATGAATGAATGAATGAATAAATAAATAAATAAATAAACTCCCATCCAAAACGATGAATCCCCGTCCTGAATGATGAATCCCCGTCAGGGATGATGAATCCTGTGTGGTAGTGCGGCTTTGCAAATTTATGTGTCTGGTGCTACGTCCCATTTCTGTGACCCAGAGATTAACGAATTGAGGGATGCAGCTCCCCAGGGCCTATATATCTTGACAAACCCATGGGCAATCTGCAGTTGACTAAATGTACTCCAGTGGAAAAGAAGCCACCCCAGGTGTAGCCACCATTCCTATACTTGATTAACGTGACTTTTCTCGCACTTATCCTTTTACCTGCAGTCGCGGCGGGTGAGAACAGGTGTGGGTTCTTGCATATCGGTTCTCACAAACAATTGCTTGTTGGCTATTTTAGATGCAGATTCAGACATTGACATCATATCCCAAATTGGCTACACAGACGTGTTACTGCATACTTTCAAATAGTTCTGTATTAAGTGTGTTATGCCCTATATGCTCAGGCCCTGACATATCAAAAGCATAATAATAGTATTAGTATTCGTGAAGTTAACGATATTAGGGCAAAGCATATACATACAGTCTAATCATTAATAAATCCATCACATATATCGTACTTTATATGCACTGACACACATCTACATATTCTTCCAGATACTAGCCATTCTAGTTAAGATTTAAGTAAGGATTATTTAAGATTTCTGGCACCTTACGCATCCCCAAGCTCTATTATTACAGACCATACACTGCCTGCTATATGAACAGAATTTTAAGGTGAGCATGAATTTGCCTGTTTGGAACTAGACGGTGAACTTGAAATAGGCTGAACAGAATAATACACGATTAATGTTGGACAGAATGACTTAATTGCGAATGCTATCTGGGTAAGTCATTGGTGTAAAATTCAGTGTTGTATTCCGACAAATAGTCACTCATGATTCGTCGGTGAAGGAACTCCTTTCTAAAAACGGTTAAAATACTTTGATTGTAACATTATTTTTGTTTGCAACATTATTGATTACTCAGGTAAGTTTGAACCAGTATCTTTCTTCGTCATATCTGAGAGGTAACTACATACTAAAAACAATCATCATTGTAGTAGTAGTAGTACAAATAATCATCCTTGTAGTAGTAGTACAAGTAATCACCGTTGTAGTAGTAGTACATGCAATCACCATTGTAGTAGTAGTACAAGCAATCATCACTGTGGTAGTAGTACAAGCTATCATCATTGTAGTAGCAGTACAAGCAATCATCATTGTAGTAGTACAAGCAATCATTGTAGTAGTAGTAGTAGTACAAGCAATCATCATTCTAGTACAGGCAATCACCATTGAAGTAGCAGTACAAGCAATAATCATTGTAGTAGTAGTAGTAGAAGCAATCATCATTGTAGTAGTAGTACAAGCAATCACCATTATAGTAGTAGTACAAGCAATCATCATTGTAGTAGTAGTACAAACAATCATCATTCTAGTACAAGCAATCATCATTGTACTAGCAGTACAAGCAATCATCATTGTAGTAGTAGAAGTACATGCAATCACCATTGTAGTAGTAGTACAAGCAATCACCACTGTAGTAGTAGTACAAGCAGTCATCATTGTAGTAGTAGTACAAGCAATCATCATTCTAGTACAAGCAATCATCATTGTAGTAGCATTACAAACAATCATCATTGTAGTAGTGTACAAGTGATCATCATTGTAGTAGTAGTACAAGCAATCATCATTGTAGTAGTAGTAGTAGTAGTACAAGCAATCATCATTACGGTAGTCGTTCAAGCAATCATCATTGCAGTAGTAGTACAAGCAATCATCATTGTGGTAGTAGTACAAGCAATCATCATTGTGGTAGTCGTACAAGCAATCATATACCAAAGTGGCCATTTTGAGTTCATGTTGTACATAAATATGCCAGGACACAAGAAAGGGCTACAAAAATGTCCAAATCAACTAGTGACATGATGGACTCTTCAGATGAGTCCCAGATGGAAGCTACAGCTAAGATATGCGACAACTGTAAGCAGGACTATGCTAATTCAGGTGATGGCAAATTTATATAGTGTGATAAATATAATCTCTGGTCTCTTCAAAGGTGCCGTCAACTGACCAAAGAAGAGTACAGGAGTATGGTTACATTGAGCCAATGTTGAGCCATCCAATGGCATTGTCTTAAATTCAAGCAGCAAGCCCTTAAGGCTATAATATGGACCAGGATGTTAAAATAAGATGTGGTAGGTACTTTGAGACCATTACCAGCAGAATGACTCAAATTGAGGAGTAAAATTTTAAAGCAGATAAGAAGAATGCAGAGGAGCTAGAAGCCCATTTGGGAAAAATGACAGACAAAACTGAGCTAGACAATGCTAAATCAGAGATAGAGAAAACGAACAGGATTATAAAGGTCTTTGGGAGTACTATTATACAAATAGTGACTGTTTCACCAGGCAATAGGCCAAATTATTAGTTCCGAGGGTTGTGGAGTGTCCTGTCTGTCTATTGCCGAAGGCCGAAGGCCGCGGGCAATAGACAGCCAGGACACTCCACAACCCGAGGGACTAAGAATTTGGTCTATTGCCTGGTGAAACTGTCACTATCTGTTTTATTAAATTTTGGATAAAATTACGTGTAGGCCCATCAGTAGGCTCAATGAGGAATTGGAGCTATTTTATGTCAAGCTAAAATACCATACCATCCTAAGGTTACAGGACTAAGTGTCATTTTCTTAAATGTATTTCGGACATTTTATGCGATAATTTTTATTTGAAAATCAGGACATTAAGTTTTATGTTTGATTCAGGCGCGAGTGAAATAGAATGGCTATTTTGCTATCGAAAAAAAACGTCGCTCACACAGTTACAAGCTGTAGCTCTCTGCCATAGCCAGTAGTGTGGTTCCCGCGCCGAAGTGCAGGGTTGACAAGAGACGGGAACCAGGCGGGCAATAGTCTTCTTGAGCAGGGAGACTATTGCCTGGCATCTGCTCTATGCAGGCACTAGATCATTCTAAACGGTAATCACATGTTACCTCTAAGCCAATCAGTTACAAGTAATTTTATCCAAAATTTAATAAATTAAACTAAAAGACATTACGAGGGAAGCAACGCAATAGGTGCATGAAGTCATAAATATAAAACCTAACCTCATTGTGAAGTGTATTCCTGAAAAACAAGATTATGAGGGACAAATGACCTTATAGCAGAACTTTTCCGTTTGCTTGACATAAGGTCAAAACCAGCTGCTTCCAATTGCCTCTGGTCTCTTAAACGGGACCCCCATTCCCAAGGCTGATTACGATTATAATGGAAAATGAAACAAAAAGAAACAAAATCTTGGACAAGCACCCGCTCTCAGGACCATATGTTCAAAGAATATTCTAGGTGACAAGGTTTTCTTGATTACAAAGACTTAACAAAATAGCAGAGAGTACAAACAAAAAAGGTTGAGAAATAAACAAGCCAAAATGCGTGCAGTGTCTCCCAATTGGAATTGGGTGATCATAGGAAATAGTGTTGTCAGGGGGAAACCTCAAACTCTCGAAACCCAGCAGTAGCATCAAATGACGTAAATGTATTCGATTTTAATTTTAATTCACAAAAATCGCTAGTTTATTTTAATGCACAAGCATTAACTTTTAACAATTAATTGAAAATGGGGATTACCAGATTATTGCTGTCTTGGAGACTTGGTTTGACTCGAGTGTACTAGATACTGAGATATCTGACTCTAATTATGTTATTTCCAGACAAGACAGAGACTTTACCTTTTATTCTCATTCAAATTATACTCTAAAAACAGAGGTGGAGTTTTATTGATAGTTCATAAAGAATTAAATCCTCAACTATTTATTCCCTGCGACCCACAAGCCAAATTACCTTGTTTTGTAAACCAGCAAGTGGTTTGGTTATTGGAGTTGGGTATCAACCAGACAAAGGAGGGTCGCAAAATGTCAATAACGTTTGGGAGATTTTAATGTCCAACCAATAATCGTTCGAAACTTTAACCTAAGAAATTGTGCGTGGTCAAGATCTTGGATTTAGGATCAAGGGAATGGCAGTATAAACCTTGAGGACATATTTTGACTGGTTTTTTTTTACCTAGTAGTGAAGATATTTATGAACTGTCTTTATCATGCATGCTTGCCTGTATTCAATCATCGGCTTTTCCATGCATCATACACACAAAAACAAGTTTTGACAACAAGCATTTTATGAAATTATTTATTTACATACATTTGTATCAAGAGCACAAAGTCTGTATACCGTCAGTGACAACAACAATATGAACAATTTACTTATTACATGTATAATCCTCTGTTGTCAAAGTTTTCATTCACAATACTTCTTACAAGTTGTCCAAGTTCAATGTTCCTAAAGTTCTCCAAGGACTATTTCCAAGTTCTATGCAGAATATTGGCCTACACATATTTTCTGTCATGGGTAAATGTACATGGAGGTTCTTCATGCAGGTTTGCATTATATAAATTCTGTCCTCTGTCAACCCCTATTCCCACTTATGATCCATGTATGAAACTCCAGGAGGGTTAGGGTATAATCCATGCACTTGTTTCAAGATGCAGACTGGCATCACCTCTTGCTGATGACGCACTACCGCATGGCCATTAGCAACTGATTCTCTACCGATTTGAGAGATCTTTCCTACTCTTCACTCTAGATAATTTCAAAATACCATCATGTGAAAAGAAAACCACTCATAAGTCATGCCTCTCTCTCTCTCTCTCTCTCTCTCTCTCTCTCTCTCTCTCTCTCTCTCTCTCTCTCTCTCTCTCTCTCTCTCTCTCTCTCCCTCCCTCCCTCCCCAGTCAATCGATCTATTGAGTGTGTGAGCATGCACATATGCACCCCTGCCCAACCAATCACTATTTCGGATAGTTTCATTTACCTGATTCCAACTGTTGTTTTCCCCAGGGGCGTATTTTTTTTATCCTGTGAAAACATTGTTTTTCATGGTAGACCAACCAGGCTAAAGAGTATATTGTGTTTCAATTTTTTTCTGGGGACAGAAACATTGACAAGTATCTGATGAACTACACCTTAGGCATAAACAGCCCAAAGTGACGGTGCTAACACTGCTTACATTGCTTTTATTTAGCACTGTAACAAACTTCTTGATGTGAAAGTGAAGTAACAATACATAAAGGGATTATCCACAATACATATTGTGCTAAGTATAATCAGTCACCCATGATCAGTACACCACACAGCTGTAATACATAGTACTTGACTTGCTTATTTCAATCCTATTCTGAATGCTCACAAGAACAGCACAGAAAGAACTTTGAGAGGTTCATAGAGGACAGAGAATTTCAGCATTGTAAGAAGCATGAACACACAGATAAAAGGAAACATACTACATAGAGGCTTGGAAAAAGTATTGTGACTGAAATATATTACTTGGAGAACTTGTAAAAAGTATTGTGACGGAGAAGTTGTGAGCAGTATTGTGACTGAAAACTTTGACAACAGAGGATTCTTATAAGTACATTGTACATATTGTTATTGTCTCTGACGGTATACCGACTTTGCGCTCTTGATACAAATGTGTGTAAATAAATGATTTCACAAAATGCTTTATTGTCAAAACTTGTTTTTTGTGTGTATGATGCATGGAAAAGCTCATGACTGAATACAGGCAAGGATGCGTGATAGAGAGAGTTCATAAATATCATTAATACTAGGTAAAAAAAAACCCTCAAAATATGTCCTCAAAGTTTATACTGCCATTCCCTTCATCCGAAATCCAAGATCTGGCTACAATGTTCATTAGAAGTATCAAAGTCCCAATTACTGTTATTCCCAGCCCCTTGACCCAGCCTGAATGTGGTGTGTGGATGGTTGTGACCCAGTAAATGGTGTGATCAACCTCAGCCTCACCAGTTGACCACATAGTTTATTTAGCACTTTGATGAAGGTCTGGTTCAGTGCACCTGTGTGTCCCTGTCCCAGGCCAAGGTCATTCTCCCGCGGGAGAAAGGGGTTTTGTAAAAGGGCCTTTAAGAAAAAGGCAAAACTAACTTTTTTTAAGTAAACATACACCCTAACTTCAGGCCATAAATGGTAAGATATGCTTGTATTATGTAATTTCACTTAATTGTGTGCTGTGTTTGTACATAGAAGAATAGAAAAATATCGATTTAATTAGTTTGTGGGTGTATGGTAGTGCAAAAGAACGGCTAAGCCCATTGGACTTAGCCTTATTGTTACACTTCAGCAAAAAGTTTCAAGGTTGTAATGCGTGATTTTAAGTGAATTTTGATTACCAAGGAATGCTCCATTTGTAGAAAACAATGATGCTTAGGCTAAACTCGTTATTTACAACACATAATGTGGTTCTGAGGTGATTAAGCGATTTAAAATCTATTGTTTATACTATGAAACCTTGCAATGGCAATTGAATCAATGTTGAACCTTTCATTTGCAGCTCATCATTTTTGTAGAAAACAATGATCATTGGAACAAAACAGTGGAGTAACTAATGGGACTTGGAGCGAATATAATGATTTAAATTAATTCATGTTCTAGTACTCCATTTCGTAAAAAATTATATTATGCATAGGTTAATTACCAAAGAATGCATCATTCATAAAAAAATAAGGCTGAGGACTTGATCTGTGGTACATCCACAGCGCGTCATTATTCATAGAAAATAATGGATGAGTTGGAACAATAAAGTGATGTAACAAATGGATATTAATTTCAAATCAAGGAGGCAACATAGTCCTTTGCTCAGTCAAAATATTGCTAACAAAACTGATTTTATTGTAAGTATATTGCGACTGGCGACTTTGTGACTTTAAACATTATTTTCTTGCGAAATCCGACCTGCATCTGTGACATGCCACCTTGCTGAAAGTGACCACATGACCTAGTGACCACTTGTAAATCTGCGATCCTATGACATCTGTGGGTTACTGATTGGGATTCCCCGGCCATTATTTGACCCTGTCTTTCAGACCACTTCTGTAATTGCGAGGTAAAGCTATAGTTTGAAGTTCATCTATGAACTCTACCAGTATAGTATACGTTATTCTAGATGGGCGCTGTTCACAAATAAAAGCTAATGAAACGCTCTAGGGGGTGAGTCTGGGTGTTTGGAGCTCCTATTAATTATCTCTTTCGGTGCAAGGTTCAAGACTAAGCCAACAACTATCCTCGACTAATTTTGTGTTCAATGCATGCAAAATGCACCGAGGACAGCTGTTGACCTAGAACAAACATTGTCCTGAATCTACTAACATAAAGCTAGGGTTGTTGGTACTTGAATGATAGGTCTTCCCATGACGAATGTGAATATGATATTATTAAAGTGATATAAATAAATGCAATCGTAGTCGAATTTAGCACTGAAAGAGTTAATATGTAAAAAGTGTAACAAAATTGAAATTACCCCAAAATCATCACGTAATATGTGAACAGCCCCCCCCCCCGCAAAACCATTTACTGGAAAAGATGAGTACTGTATAGTTTAGGCCTACTGTTATCCTGATCACCAGTGAGATTTGCAAACTGTGAAGATTATTCATGAACTTTATTCATTATAAATAGTTTCTAACTTTCCCAAACTTCAGCAGGACCACTGCTTGCCCAAGGATATGCGGATCCTTTAATCATGTTAATTCCAGTATTGAAACAATGTAAAATATGTTGGTGTAAAAACAAGGTTAAGTCCACCCAGTCTTTTTTTATATTTTTCTGCACTAATATTGCTGCAGGTTAGTTTAAATAGACATATATTAACGCTACAAAAAGTAATATAAATCACCACTCATTATTGCGAATCTATTATCTAAAACTCACGTGGGTTCAAGGACCTGCCTCATCGGATGATTAAAGCAGTCTGCCCTATGTAAGTGTGAGAACAGGGTCAAGTCCAAGATGGACTTAATCTTGTGGTTTAATCGAACTAAATGGTCTCTTACACCCCCCCCCCAAAAAAATTAGAAATTATTATAAACTAGTATTATAAAAAGGTAGAGGGCAATTTTCTGCATCATGTGGTGCCTTACATGTAAAATACCCCCAAAATGTGACTTAGCCTTGGTCTTGTTCTGACCCCTTCATTTATTTTTCATGGTTTACTGCGCAGTACTTTTACACCATGTTAATTAGTAATAGTGTGTGTTTGCATAATCATTCTTGATGCTTTAAGTTTTTATCTGTATATTATATTTTACTGGGAATATGCAGCCTTAACCCAACGTTATCTTTATTGGCATTTACTCAAAATAAAGCGATGTCTATGTCTATTGTGACAGCTTCTCAAATGCCTCAATCGTCGTTTCAATAGGCAGAGGCTCCAATGCAGCGTCTATTCAATATTTTAATTTACAACCTTTTACTCCAACCATGACCTCCTTGAGATCGAGGCAGAGGGTAAGTCCATTTAGATGTCTTCTGACTCGTCTTCCCCGAAAGGGTCCAAATTTACATGTCATTTAATAAAATCATTAAGTTTCTGCTCTTATCATTTCAGACTCCAAAAAGCTTTACATCTGTCAGCTTTTTCAGTGCCAAATTTCAACCGAATGCACTACTTTCTGTGCGCACTTTGTGGGCACATCTTCCCGAGGACAGCTGTACGCTGATCTGTATTTTTCTGATGATTTCTGTTTCCGTAGGCAGCTCGTCCTCCAATTAAAAGTTGGGTTACAAACAATGTCAATCTAGTACCGTTATGCAAATTTACAGCACACGAACGATGGTCGAAATGGGCAATGAGAGAGTAAAGTGTAACTGATGGTTTTGGCGGGAACGACAAAGGTCAATGGCTTTGCGTTGCCTGACAAATCACTGCTGCAGCAACAAAGATAAACAGGATCAGGCATCGCATGGTTATACTTAGTCCCCCACCAGAGAATAAATAGCTCTAAGTCTATCATTAATAAATGCTCCAAGATATTTACACTTATCTGCACATGGGAGCATGTTACTATCAGAAAACACTTTAGGGACTCTGGCTAAATTCCAACCTCTTGGAGGAATATACAAAGAGTCTTTTTAGAATTGTACCTTATGTCAAGAATATCTGCTTTCTCTTGGCACACACTTAGGACTTTGTGTAAGCCCTTCGCAGGACGGCCAAATAAGCACATATCATCTGTATATATTAAATGGTTTACAATTTGGCCATTTTGCGCGCAGTTAACGTAAACATGATTAAGACTGTTAGAGATCGGGTCATAATACACTTTAAAGAACACAGGGGAGACCAAACTACCTTGTCAGACCGAGTTAGATTCAGAAAAATACTGAGATTTTCTGTTATTCCATTGAGCACACATCTGATTACAATCCCAAGAAGCTAACAAACGTACACTATAACTTGGAACTTTACGTTCAACCAAAATTTGGAACAGTTTTACGTGTCTCAACCTACAATAAGCTTTTGAAACGTCCAAGAAACAAATTAAGATCGGACTATTTCTAGTTGTATTAGAATGTAAAAATTATTGGGGCATGAAAATACACATCTCTCTAGCATGATCTCCTTTGAATCCAAACTGATTGCAAGTAGTCTTAAACAACTGCACATCTGCTCAATATTATCTTCTGCAAAACTTAGAATATCGTAGCCAAGGCTATAGGACGGTAGTTGTTTATATAATGAAGATCCCCAGCCTTGATTTCAATGACGGATCGCTACATGCCATGTACTTGTGACTGTTTACTCTGATGGTCAAGCCTAGTAACTAGTGACTGTCTCTGTATCTACTCCACTAGTCAAGCCTTGCAACCATCCATGTGTCATGCTGTGGGTCATTTAATATGCTGTATCTGGTCACGGTCCATTGCAATATTTATATTTGCTGTCACTCTGTTTTACATGCCAATAAATCATAAGTTTTACCCAATTAATGGGTAATGCCATGTACATCTCTCTCTCTCTCTCTCTCTCTATCTATCTATCTATCTATCTCTATCTCTCTCTCTCTCTCTCTCTCTCTCTCTCTCTCTCTCTCTCTCTCCCCCACCCCAAGTTCATATTTTTTCATGCATGAACATCCATGTTAAAATGACCGCGGTTTTTCTGTTTACCAGCACAGACAAAGTCGATTATATGCTTGCGACAGTTTGTATTCTAAAATTGTATCCTTTTATTTGTATTTGATGTATATAGAATCGTGCATTTATGTAATATGACAACTGCAAGACTTTTTGGACGAGTGTATAATTGCTACAATATCATATTAACTGTCATTATTTTTGCCACTCTACATCTTCATACCTTATGTAAACTCAGCAGAATGCCTCATACATTTACAGATATGATATTCGGTATAACAACAGGTTATATTTGTCAATCTCCGATTTAACTTACATCCAGATTTACAATCATTTTCATATGAACAGCATTACATTTGTGATGATCTTGCTCTCTTTTGTTGCCATGTTTGTACACTTTTTGTTTTCTGCACTCTCTCGTGCTCCTGTTTATGTCACTTTACTTGTCATTTCGAAGAGTATGTTCTCCAGCATACAATGTCATACACTTATTGGGTTTTTTGTAAACAAGAATGCATTTATTTTCTGTTGTGTCACAGTGTTCAGAGACGGACATTCCCCAGTATGACACCCCCTAATGGGCATCTGCTTAAATCAATACAGGGCTGTGGTAGGTTTATTTCACAACAAAGATGGGTTTATGTTCTTGTCCATGTCTGCCAACGTGTCTACATATCACGATCATAGATTCACCCTCTCCTTTACCGTCCTCATAGTGCTTGCAGCAGTATTATTTACCGAATGTCTATGCCATCTGAGACATGTGACGGTTCTTAAACATGCTCTCCACGAGTATTCATCCAAACCCTGGTCGAGTTGATAATATTGTTGTCAATAAGTTTTCTGTGTGCCATGCTAACGTACGTAGCTTCAAACCTGATGGTAAACTTGAAGAAATAAATATTTTGGCGGAGTCTGAAAAATTGGAAGTCATTTCTTTATCTGAAACATGGCTCGATACTTCCTACCCTGATGCTTTATTGGCAATTGAAGGCTTTCAAACACCGTTACGTAAGGATCGTGAAACTGGTTTGGGGGGAGGGGTTGCCCTGTATGTAAAAGACAATATACCTGTTAGAAGATGTGCGGAGCTCGAGACTCCCAGTAGTGAATGCATCTGGGCTGAAATGACTGTCCCTTCTGGTAAACTGGTCCTAGGTGTTTATCATCGTCCACCGGCCAATCTCCCGCAGAGAGAGGCCTGGTTAAATTTATTTCACTCCAATTCGTCTGCTATCGAACTTAACCCTAAAACACTCCTCTTAACAGGTGATTTTAACGATCGCTGTGTAAGTTGGGATTCTCCCCACGCTGACAGTGAACTCGGACAGCGCCTCTTTGATCTGTTGGCTCAAAACAACCTGCATCAGCTCATATCGGAACCTACTCGTGTGTCGGAGTACTCTGTAAACCTACTGGACCTCATGATCACTGACTCCCCTGGTTATATCCTTAACTCTGGCATACTCCCTCCTATCTCCTCGTCTGATCATTCTGTTGTCTGTTGCTCTTTCTCTGTGAATCATTACAAGGATCGCCCCTTCAAACGCTCTGTCTGGGACTTCAAGAGGGCTGATTTTGTCAACTTGAACTATGTACTCCACCATTCTCCCTGGGAAACTGGTTTCACAGTTTTTGACTCCATAAGACAGGCTTAATTGCATACACCAGTCACAGCAGAAACCACTCACAGGTAAGCTGTTGAACATCTGTTGCTACCTCTATAGATGGCAACAAGAGGGTGAAGGGTGAAAGTGTCAATGCCACTTAACACCTTGCTCCTATCACCCTGGGATAATAGGACTATATCCTGAGTTTTCTTTAACCATTCTTAAAACAATACCTTACAAATTAAATCATTAACTTCGTCTCACCAAAGCCAGGGGATTTAATTTCGACGAGTACCAGTAAACTGAAATGAGCAACAGCACTACGCTAAAATAAGGTGGTAGGCCTACATGATATTTAGTTTAAACATATTTATTTTCACTGGATTACCCAATAGTACAAGAAATATGACTAATCTAGGGGTTCTCCAGACACGGAGACGCACAAAATGATATATACAAGACGCATAGGACAATACAATGTACAAACATGTGACTATGTACTCTGGTAGACATGCTGTAATACAATTAAACAACAAAAACAATATCAAACATTCCAATCCAATTAAGAAAACATGCATATATACACGAATATGCTTAGTAGCAAGCTAATTGGTCCTCAGCACAGGGAGCGACTGAAGGGGAGGTTATAGCTTGCTGGGCGCGGCCGAAGCACCCTGGCTGCAAACTCACACTGCCACTGTGGAGCCGCCAGTGCGCCCAGTAGCTCGGGTGTTCCTTCCCGCCTTGTCATTGTCGACCCACCTGCGGAGACACGATAGAGAACATGGTAGTATTAAAGGTACATACGTTGAACATACAAATACACTGCAATGGTATATGCTGGTTTCGGGATACATATATATATGATAAGATACTACACGGTTACAATATAAATCGGCGTGTTTCAACAACAAAATTTTGCATTGCTCTGAAAATTACTGTATTGCATTCTTCTGAGAGTTCTTTACTCCCGAACAATAAAATACTACATAGTCTGTCACTTGCAACATGCATTATCAGGTTTGGATTAACACCAGGGGCTAACAAAGGAGTGATGGTAAGCAGGAGCTTCTTTCTCTCCTGGACATATTTAGGGCAGTAGAGACAAAAATGTTTGAAATCCTCAGTTGGGTGGGAGCAGGCACAGGTTGGCTGTTGAATGATATTTACTTTATGGAGATCGGAATTAAGTCTAGAGAATCCTAATCGTAACTGGGTATGACAGATGTTAGCAAATCGCTGACCATGGGAGTAGAAATCTGTGGCAATGTCGGCCGCTAGCAGAGTGGCTTTGAGTTTCGACTTAAAGATTTGAAGGGAAAGGGAGCTACGGATATCAGTGGGGAGATTATTCCATAGTTTGGTGGCATCAGGGAGAAAGGAATTTTCAAACCGCTGGGTTCGGCATTTGATGAGGCGAAGGTTGCTGATAGGCCTATGGCGGAGCGTATGACCAGCCATGGCGGGGTTGCGAGGTATAAGGTTGGATAGGTAGGAAGGAGTTAAGTTAAAATACATTTTGTAGAAAAGGATTGATTTGAAATATTTGCGTCTACTGGCTAGTGTAGGCCAACCAAGTTCGTCTAAGAGTTTGTTATGGGATGTGTGCCTTAGTGCGCCAGTGCATATTTTAGCTGCCTCGTACTGAATCGACTCAAATAAATCACTCAGACCTTGCCCACAATTATCAAAGATAACACAACCGTATTCAAGAATTGGCCGAACCATGGAAAAATAGAATCTTTCCAGTGTTTTTCGGGATAACTTAAATTTGAATCTTCGAAGAAGTCCAATACGCTGGCTGGCTTTGTTTGTGATGCGTGTGACATGCCCACGCCAGGAAAGATTGTTGGCTAGAGTAATTCCAAGGTGAGTGTGGGTGTCTTCCTCTGGTATGACTGTACCACCTAGAAGGACAGGGGGATGATAAGGTTTATTGATTTTGGCCGAGAAAATAACTGAAATGGATTTTAAGGCATTAAAAACCATGCGCCATAATTTACCCCAGTGGTAAATAAATGAGAGATTTGTGTTCAAGTGGTGTGCCGAATCGGTAGGATTTTGAACTATCTCAAGTAGACTAGTGTCGTCGGCGAAGATGCGGACATCACAGGTCAAGTCATCTACAATATCATTTATATAGACAAGAAACAATAAGGGACCCAGAATTGATCCCTGAGGTACGCCGGCCTGAACAGGAAGCCAAGAGGAGGTACGCCCGTGGATAATAACACGTTGAAAGCGGTTTGACAGGTAACAGTTTATCCACATATGAACATACGCATGTGCATTAATATGAACATACACTGTATGTTACAATGTGCTTCAAAAATACATCGATACATGCATCTCAACTTTCCGCTATCATAATCAGTACATCATTCCGGAATAGCAAAAAATGTCAACCTTTAATTGTTTGTTGTAATTTTGTTCAATGATGTACATTTTAGCTAAAATTGAAAAGGCGGAAATACAGTTGGACAAGGTTGAGCGTCTAGGTAAACCTGTTGAGGGAAGATCAAGACCAATACGGGTAAAACTGACAGACCCCAAAACCAGGAAAGAAATACTAGATAACACAAAAGCTTTAAAGCAAAGTGGAAACCCCTTCGACAAAATCTACATAAAGAAAGACATTCATCCCCTGGTTAGAAAGGAATTTCAGAGGCTACAAAAGGTCGAAAAAGAAAAAAAAGAGAGAGCAGAGAATCAAGGTCATGTTGTCCATTATGATCAAGCAACGTGCACGGTGTTGGTACACAAAAAGTTGTTGACAGGTTCCAGCCGAATTTTTTCTAGACACTGGGGTGAAGCACAACCTATGTATTTTATCGTTCAATATAAATGGATCAGTTGGAAAGTTAGAAGACGATATTCTATTATCTTTACTTAACAAGTGTGACATTGTACTTTTGTCAGAAATAAAAACTACGTATGCATTCTCAGTACCAGGTTTTCAGTGCATAACAAGTAGCGTACTAGATGGTGAACACGCAAGAGGAAGAAATACCAAGTGACGAACAGTTCAAATCCTTAAAGTACTTTGCGAACTGTTCGTCACTTGGTATTTCTTCCTCGTTGTTTGCTAGTGAGAATTTCCTATCCCATCCAATGGCATTCCATATTTTCTTTGGGTCCTTTAGATTTTGCAGGTTTTCCCACCGTTGTTTTGCATTTCTTGCAAGCGGTAAGGTCGTGCTTCTTTTAGGTTTGATTGCACTTCAGCAAGTTTTATATTATATAAGTATATTATATCAGTTATAGAGGAACAAAGATGTTATAAATCAAAGTACTTTAAGGATTTATTAAACCCGTCAAATAGCCCACCGCTTGAATTCCCTGAAACCAACATGTACTGCCCCATACTGGATGACCCATTTTCAGAAATGGAAGTAGGGGAACAAATAAAGAAAATGTCCAGTAACAAAGCCCCCGGACCTGATGGGATACGACAAGGAATCCTCAAATGTTTATCTACCTCATGGATATGGTCACTGACATTTCTGTTTAATTTTATTTTCTCTGTTGCATATCCTAGAGAGTGGGCTCTTGCGCGTTTTTTCACAATATTCAAGAAAGGTTTGAAATCATTGACTCAAAATTACAGAGGGATTAGTATCCTGTCTGCTCTTTGCAAACTTTATGATGGAATATTAAACACACGGTTCATTTGTTGGTTTAAACCGGACGCAGAACAGGCAGGAGCTCAGAAAGGCCGTGGATGCCCAGAACATTTATTAGTGCTGCGTCTGTTGATAGACACAGCCAGAAAAACAAGAAATACTTTATATATAGCTTTTATAGATTACGAAAAAGCCTACGATCGTGTTCAACTCTTCTGCAACTGCTAGCTTCCAGCGGTTGCGGCGAAGCATTCCTTTCTGCCATTGCATATTCTTTGAGGTGCACCGAAAACATTATAGGAAACAAAACTTTCATTGCAACAACTGTTGTGAGGCAGTGTGGTACTTCCAGCTGTTCCCTTTTCATATTTTATATCAATTAAACCATACGAAAGATTAAAGAGTATGGACGCGATGGTTTCCTGAAAACACTGCATTGCTTGCTCTTCATCGACGATGCCGTGGTATTTGCAACTTCACGAGAAGCTATGCGAAAAAAACTTTTGTTGCTAATGGAATCGACAAATGAGCTGGACATGAAGTTTCACAGAACGAAATCAAAGTATTTGACAGTAAATTCTAGCGATAGAGAGTCATTTTTGATAGGTGACAGCGTGATAGAATATACAGAATCTTACACATATTTAGGTTCGCCAATATCAAATGTGCCTGTAAGAAAACAAGTAGCTGACCATATCAAATCAAAGATGGGTCCCATGAGGAAATTTACTTCATTTCTAGCTAAAAACAAAGATGCTCCCTTCCCAATAAAGCGACTTGTGTGGGATAGCGCACTGTCTAGTGCTCTTCTATATGGATGTGAGAGCTGGCTCTCTCATGATCTCTCTGCAGCAGACAGTGTGTATTTATCATCGGCAAAAGAGCTTTTGGGCGTTCGTACACAGACCCCAAATGATGTAATTTATTTGGAATTGGGCATTGTCAGTGCAAAAGCCAAAATCCAAAAGCAGCAACGCCTCTTTCTATAAAAGGCGTCTGAACGTCCAGACTTTGATGAATGTCCACTACACTTGGCTATTGAGATGGCTAAGTTATGTCGGTGTCCAATGGGAAAGTATCTATTGAATCTAGATGTCGAAACAAACGACCCAGACACTGTATTTATGAACTCAGTTAAAGATCGCGTAAGTGTGTCAAATACTACACGAATTGAGGCTTACAAAGCTATAAATACAACATTATCAGTGCACAATATATACAGCAAAGACTCTAGAGTAGACGCAGAGTGTCGTATAATTACCACAAGACTGAGGACTGGATCGCACAGGTTAAAAATTGAGAAGGCCGATGGGCACGTGTCCCACGTGAACAACGATTGTGTTCTTGTGGTAGCATACAGACAGAAACCCATGTTCTGTTAGAATGCGCTCGCACAGATCACTTGAGATTAGCTTTTGCTAATCTTGACTTCTCGTCACTCAATGCCCTCATGGCATCAAAGGACGTAAAATGTTAATGCAACTTTTGTGCGAAAGTTATTAACACTTAATTAACTTGACCTATTAAAAACGTTTGACACTCAGAACATTGACAGTAATCTACACTTTAACTTTTTTCTCTTTAGTTTAATTAGCATCATGTATTTTTAGAAGTACGTGTTTGGTAGATTGGACAGAGTTAATGGATAGTTATTTTTTTTCCAGGAAGATACGTCATCGACTGCACACCTTTTCATTTGTATGTTACATTGATAATTTTTCTAGTATTTGTAAGATTCGAGTGGACAATTTTATGTGTTGCACCCCATTCAATTGTCAATAAAGTCTACTACTACTACTAGTTAGCAAGTGTATCATCCACCATAAGTAGCTCAGCTAGTATCTGTATATATGGTTGGTAAAACAAGAGGCCACAATGTGGAAACCTCCCTAAACCGAACCCTATCTTCGGTCCGAAGGGCGTTCGGTATGGGAAGGCTATATATATATATATGTATATATATATATATATATATATATATATATATATATATATATATATATATATATATATATGTATATATATATATATATATATATATATATATATATATATATATATATATATATATATATATATATATATATGTGAACGGATCCAGAAATTTTACATCCTGGGTGCTTGAAAACCTGTGCAGAACGAGCTGGTTGCGAGCGCCTGAGGGGCGCGAAGCTTCACAAGAAGGGTTCGGCGACATACCCCCCCCCCCCCGTAATTTTTTAAGTTGAGCATACAAAATGGTGAAATTTGACATATTCTGGGGACAAAATAATGCAATTTTGAACTGACAAATAATTGTACAGACACACTGAGACATGAAATTGAAAATATAATTTACTGATACATGGCATTATCATAGAACTTCTACTGTAAAAACAATTCGTAACATTAAAGGTTTGTTGAAGTATATTGTTAATTACATTGACCTACTGTCAAAAGTCAAGGGTCAATTTATTGAGGTCCAATCCATATGGCTATAAAACAGGTAAAGCTCCGGCCACGATCGGATTTGAACCTTTCAGTTCAACGGAAAACATAGCGCACATATGTCCGAGCATTGCCGCATCACTTGAATTAGGGGCGGATCCAGAAATTTTACAGCTGAAAACCTGCACAGAGCGAGCTGGTTGCAAGCGCCTGACGAGCGCGAAGCTTCACAAGAGGGGTCCGAGCCTACCTGCCCCCCCCCCCCCTCCGTATTTTTTTAAGTTGAGCATGTAAAATGGGGAAATCTGACACATTCTGGGGACAAAATAATGCAATTTTGAACAGACAAATAATTGTAGGCCTACAAACACCCTGAGGTATCACGTTAATATATGATTCACTGATACATGGCATTATCAAGTTCCATTATTTTTCTTTATTATATACATCATATTTACTGACCTCTGAATGGTCCTGGGAGTGTCTCCCGACATTTAAATCACACCACAATAGAAATTATTATCAGCAGGAAGCGACTTTTAGTTTAAACATATTTATTTTCACTGGATTACCCAATAGTACATGAATTATAACTAATCTAGGGGTTCTCCGTGACTTACCACACGCCATCCAAGGTTAATGTTTAAAGGTAAAAGTATTGGAAATGTTCAAGAACATAACCATCTGGGACGTATGTTGAAGTCTGATCTTCTCATATTGCTGTTAATGTTCTATCAGTCTTTGCATATGTCTGCTTTGTCCCTTTCGACAGATTGCTGTACTTTTGTAGCAGAGCTGTCATTAAATATTCTGATTCATAATCATATGAACTATGTATGCGCAGCCACATGGGCAATGAAAATGGTCTGCATCCTCCGCAGTTTAAGTATAAGTTAGACAGATTTATGTTTTTTTGTTTTGTACTTTTCCTTCATATGCCCAAGCCGGGCGACAAGTCAAAAATCGGGAGACTTGACAGTTCTGGAACTCATTGTTGGATTGAAACCAGACTCCGGCTACTATTTACTGGCAGTTATATTTTTCATGTACATTGATTAGTGATGTTTGCAGCTACAAAGAAAATATGTTTCACTTTGTATATGTGTGGGGGGGGGGGAAGGGGGATGCGGGCGCACCTCCCGCACCCCCTCTGGATCCGCGCCTGATATATATATATATACCTATCTTATCGCTTTCAGCGTCTTATAATACATGGTAAAATTACCATCTTGGCCACTTATTGAAGCCGGTGTACCCGAGGGATCAACACACTCGGTCCGCTCTTGTTCCTGGCTTATATGTAAAGGATCTTGTTGATGAGATAAATTGTGGGGTCAGACTTTTTCCTGACCACACCAGCTTACTTGAAATTGTTCGAAATCCAGAGCATTCCTCCCGTCCCCTAAACACGAATCTTTCTGTCAGTCGTTATTGGGGTAAATTATGGTGAAGTATGATTAAGTAAAACATTTACTACAATGTCAACTTTGTGAGGTAATTGATGAACAAACAATAAACTCGTTGGCAAACAAGTCAAATACCAGACATGCTCGCCTATATGGATATAACTCTTCTCAAATTCAAATTTCGTACTTTTTTCACAGTAATCATAACCATTAATGTGGCTCAAAAATTTGTTAGGAATTTTCCATTTCTTTCGTTTTCAAAATTGTGCTTTCAAAAATGGGGGAGAATAAAAAATGGATACAACAATTTTTTTTTCTGAAAAAATCATGGCACATTTTTTAGCCACAAGGACACATGGGAAATCTGTGGAAACAAAATCTACCTCATAAACTGATATTCCACGTTTGTGAAGGTTCTGATATTCGACATGTTTACCAGAAAGCCGACCGTTTATATTACAATTAGATGATAAGGTTGAAATATAGTCAGATTTAGAATTTGGGGGTCATGTCCATTTCAAAAATACATACTTTTCGCATGTTTCTATTTTTTTTTTCACTTTAGGAGCTATGATAGGTAGCAGCTAACAGTACACAAAATGCATTTGGTGTTTTATATGTCGCCAAATGTGCTTACCTGGTGTCATTTGAACATGTGTTTTTATTATGTAAAAATTGTAGCACTTTATTTGTAATTGATCACACTTATATAAACAAAATGTAGTCAGTCTAATATTGTCCCATAAAAATTTTTTATTTCACATGTCATTATGTATATAGTGTAGGTCGTGTTTCTCTTTGATCTTATACACGTGTATGCGCAGAGTTCAGAGAGGACAGAACTCATCGTTCAGCCACGATATTATTGTAAAGTCACCATTCATTTCCTTTGTCTTGGTCCATTCAATTATTTATATAAACAATTGGGTAGTCAGATGTTGCGGCCCTTTCGGTTTGCAAGGTACCGTCTGATCCATAGGTACATATACACTTTAAATCCTACTGGTGATGTATTGAGGTAAAATTCCTATATTCTTGTGAAAAAGGTTTGTCACAATACTTGTGCAAGGTGAGTGTAATACAGTGGAGTTTCCCCGTTATGACTACCCTAAGGCTGAAAATGTGTTTTTAACAGAAGAGTGGTCTTAATGGCGATATAACTTAATAAAAGATACACAAAAACGGGTCCGTTAATTGGTTTCTTTATATATCAATGGCCTCTTTATGGTGATGGTCTTAATTCATGTAATTGGAGACTCGACTGTATTTTACCCTTTGCGCCAAACGGACCTCTTTATAGCACATGCGACAAAAGGAACGTTATGCCCGTACAAAGTTAGAATATATAACCAATTAGAGATCGGTTGAGCGAAAAATTTAAGAACTTAGCGATTTTATTCCACATCCTTACACTTTCCTGTGCACACACATTCTTTCCGCTGAAGCCAGTCCTGTGTGAAGATGAAAATGTGCCGTGACAACGATTAGATGCATTGCAGCAGATATGCAAGAGAAATGTCTCTTTGGATATGCTTTTTCTGAACATCAAATCCACAATAGACAAAGCTAGTTCGTTTACAAACAGTGCAAAGGGCAAAAAGGATGGTCTCGTCACAAACCACGAGTTGTGCTTTCGCGTTTCTAGGCCACTTGTGTATGGAAGCCTAGTACTTATTATTAGTCCGACATTTCATTTGAAAAGTATTACACGTAGAAACTGCAAACTTGGCACAATTATACTTCTATAGCTGAAATCTCGCCTTTTTATAATGAGAGGTCATCCTTTTTGAAATTATGCAAATGAGGGTTAATTAAAGTTTTAAACCTTCAATTTCTTATATACTATAGCAGATGTGGTTCCGGGTGTATAGGAGTTCAATCATAGCAAGGCAAAGGTCATCTCAAATGTCAAGGACATGGCAAGGTCAAAGGTCAATTTTAGGCCAAAATGTCATTTTTGAGGTCAATGTTCACTTTAGGTAGAGGTCATCTCAAGGTCAAATGTCATTTCAAGGTCAAAGGCCACTTTCTATGGTGGCTTTTTCTAGCCATAACTTGGTCATTTATTATCCAATTTTGATCATGTTGGCTCAAACTGTAGCTATTGTAACACTGCACATTTTTTAAACTTACATGTGACCTCAAAACGGCAAAGGTCAAGGTCATTTGGCTCTTTGAAAGTTTCATCTTGCCTTAACTTGGTCAGTTTTCATCTGATTTGGTTCATGTTGGGCGTAAATTGTTGGTATTGTAACACTGTGCAATTTACATGTGACCTGTAAAGGTCAAAGGTCAAGGTCATTTGGACTTTAAAATTTGCATCCAGCCTTAAGCTCAATGTAATGTGAAGTAACAAAGGAAAAAAGTTGTAGCATTTAATATTTACAACTTTTGAAGGCACACAGATTTGCTTTGAAGCAAATCTTCTTTTCTAGTTTGAACTGTTATTTCATGTTATTCGATGTTGTTTAAGTTCTTTCTGATGTATGCTGCACCCCTAGGTAGAAGACATTGCTGCCCTGCAGGGGTCAGGTTTGGTTAAGAAGTCGATGGAGATACTGTCATATAAATATTCTGGCATTAACTGCTTCAGGGCTAAATCGTGAACCGAGCGGACTGCCCTCTCAAGGCCGATTTCTGCGCTACACTTTAAAATATTAACCTGGATTTTTCATTGGAGTACAAGTATGGTGGGACTTGAATCCAAGGTCTTTTCATGGACCTGAATTATTTGAAACTGGACTCAGTATAACTCATCCGGTGCACATACTGGGCTGATTCAAATGCATTCCTCGGCGCGCGTTTGGGCCAATTGAGTCCAAAGCCCTTCGAGGAAAGTTGTTGACCTGGCTTAATATAGTCTTTGTAATTACAGGCATGCTATTACTTCAGTGAACGGTCTTTTCACAATGAACATGAATCTAGCATCCTTATCATGGAGCCGTTCGTTTTAAGCAATTCGACTTTTCTTGCAATTGACACTAAAAGACTCAGACGACCACAGCTTCTGTTGCTATGGGCACTGCAAGAGTTAACTTTCAGTCACCCGAACAGTGCGCTCCATAGAATGACATCATTCTATGCTGTGCGTGGCCGCAATGAGACTGATGCACCTCGTCTCACTGAATAAATATTTGTCTTAATAGTGATGACCTTTTCTTCGTTCCAAAGAAGTCAGACGAGAAAAGAAGAATTTGCTTCACAGAAAATTTGTCTGAGTGCCTTCAAAATGAGAACAGTTTGAAATGCTACACTTTGTCATTGTTCAACAAAATCTAAATTTCGTGTATTGGCCTAATTTTTATAAATTAAAATGCCAAGCTTTAGTTCTTGGTTCAAGGGATGTGGCGATGGCCTAAACTAATAAAGTAAGTTTGAATGAAGCTACTATCTATAATAATTTTGAAGCTAATGAACATTTTAATTTTGTGTATTTGCCTAATTTGCATGAATTATAAGCCTAGAATAACTTTGGTTTATTGTTCATTGGATAGAAGTATACCACGAACCCATAAATTGAAGTAGGAATGGCACCTGTATAACAGTTTTGAAGCTATTAAAGATTTACATTTTGCATATTCACCTAATTTGCATAAATTAGAATCCTACAACTTTGGTTCATGGTTGATTGGATGCAACTTTGTCACAAACCTATAAATTGAATTAGAATGGCATCTCTAGGTACAATAGTTTTGGAGATATTCAACTTTTAAATTTTTCATGCCCCTTATTAGCATAATTTGAAATTCTACAACTATACTGTCAACTATGGTGGCCAGTGTCACAAAGGTATATATGCACATTGAAATTTTGAGTCCATCTGCAACAGTTTGGAAGATATGGCACTTTTAAAATTTTTCTTGCCTCTAAAATTTGCATAATTTTAAACATCATGACTATTCCAAATGAGATGCACAATTTCACTGGTTATGTCAGTCACCATGGCAAGTTTGGTGGTTTTCGGAAAAATAGTGTCTGAAAAAAACTCTGGACCAACTTGGTCAGAAAGAAAGAAAGGAAGAAAGAAAGAAAGACATCAGCCTTTTGTTTGAAAGACCACCTGTCCTATGTGACCACTTTTTTCTGGCATTAGGGGTGGTCTTATATTGCAGGTACCACTGTACAGTGAAACCTCTTTACAGTGAGCACCCTCGCGACCAGAGAAAAGTGCCTACTCCTGAGAGGGTCAGCTCTTCTGGGCAGTATCAATGAGTATATGTGCATGTACAGTGTACATATATTAGAATTCAGAGTGATGAGCATACATGCAATACAAAACTGTCTTTGTTCCTTTATTACATAAACAAATTTTAACAGCTGATGTCACAAAGCTACATGTGCATGTACCTGTGAACTGAGACATGCACTATACTGACTCAGTGTTGGCTATGAAGAACAGGATTCATCTCACAGGTTACAAGAAAACAAAGATCTGAAAGTGTCCAGTGAGGTGACACAAATCCACACCCTTTTTTCAAAATTCACCAAGTTGTGAAAACATTCATTGGGGACTGTAAGTTCAGACTTTGATAGATATAGTGAACTCAGCTCTGCATGTAGACTATTTTAACAGAGGGTACACTCTGGGCTTGTTATGCCAAGAAGTCCAGTCCCTCTGATCCCTTGGGACTGATAAGCCCAGCAGACTCAGGACTAACCTCAGGCGAAAACAGGCCAGCTACCACACTGGTCAGTCTCTGCCATGGTGCACTTACAGCTCTGTCCAGTATTAGTGTGAACATGGAGCAGATATGTTTCTTGCATGAACAGAAAGAGATCCTCTGTATTCTATTGAGAACCTCATTATACAGTTGTTGGGAGTTCCCCCCACCTCCCATTAGCCATAAGACCCAAACCTTTCAAACCATACACCTAGCAGGCATGACTACAAGGCTACCTATGAGACAGGTTCAAGTATTATGAATGCAAAATGGTTGCCTAGCACCATGGAGGCTTGTAACATGCAGTACAGCAGAAGCCCCAGTCAAAATGTGGATTGTTGTGAAATTCACTGAATTTAGCATGCATTAAAATTCCCCAACTTTTGTTTGCATGCTATTGGATTTGCCAGATGTCTCAAACCTATAAGTGTAAGTTAGAAATTTATGCCTACCTATATTATTTTTGAAGATATAAAGCTTTTAAAATTTTAATTGCCCATAATTTGCATAATTTTAAATATCATGACTATTTTAAGTCAGGTATCTAATTTCACTGGTGGGTCAATCATAATGGCAAGTTTGGTGGTTTTTGGAATAATAGTGTCTGAGAAAAACTCCGGACAAAATTGGTCGTAAAGAAAGAAAGAGAGAGAGAGAGAGAGAGAGAGAGAGAGAGAGAGAGAGAGAGAGAGAGAGAGAGAGAGAGAGAGGAGAGACAGACAGACAGAGAGAGACAGAGAGACAGAGAGAGAAAAAGAAAGAAAGAAAGAAAGAAAGAAAGAAAGAAAGAAAGAAAGAAAGAAAGAAAGAAAGAAAGAAAGAAAAAATCTTGGAAAAACAAAATGTCTGGGTGGGCACCCAGACATTATTAATGTCTTATTTGACACAACTATTATTATGTATGTGACAGGCGTGTTTGAACGCAATGTATACTAACTTATCTGTGACCGGGGAAATTTAATTAGAGCGTTCCGTTATTGCCGTACCAATGTTGTCAAAGTCTCGTAGCCAAGGCGCTGCTAGACGGCTTTAATAGGGTATGGCACACTGCGCCTGAGGCATTTAGACACTGTGCAGGCCAAATAAATTCGAATCTACAACACACATAACATGAACGAGATTGGCCATGTTTTGCTCTCAACTATACCAAACCCTGTCGCTCAGCAATATCAAATAGTGATTGGTATATTTTGTCCAAGATTCCTCCCATCTTGGGTTTGAGCAGATATCAATCCTGTTTCTATTTCTTCTTAATGTAGGCCTATCACACTATTCACTTGGTGAACTTAACTAAACTAAACTAAACTAAACTAAACGCTTCGTGTATGGTTGTAATCGCACGCATTTTTACGCTTGTTATTACGCATATGACCTATTTAATTTCCACGTTGCTTTAGGATACATTTTGTACACGAATGACAGTCATACATTATCATGTGTCAATTATTTTTAACCGCTTGGAAAAGACTGGAGGCACAATGTTCCAGCACCCACTTTGCAGACAGGTATTAACATGTACATGCATGCATATATATATATATATATATATATATATATATATATAAAAACCTGTGTTAGTATCAGAGTTCAGTGAACGTTCAAACCATAAACATAGTGACACAGAGACCTTGTCACATTCAACTGTCTGCGGTGTGACCTTATTCCACATTAACCTAGAAAATCTAGACCGTTAAAAACAGTCTGCTCTGGGTCAACAAGAGGTGATAAGCCTTATCAATGGCTGTGTGCACATCAGGTCAGCCTCTTCAGCGCCCGAATTGTTAAAAGTACAATCAAATCCTCTTAATCTTGTCTACAAAGAACTCTTATCTGATAATGACGGGACAGAGTTCTCACTGAGCACACCAGGCAGAATGACTACTATATGTACTTAGTGTCGGTCAGCACAAGCTGTCATTAGGTCGCCAAATCAGGCCTTGTGTTTTGTATCCTGACACATATTGGTGCATCGTCCGATGAATGTGTGGAACTAAACAGGTGTTAAGAAGACTGCCACCAGAAGGATCTAGGAGACCCCTTGGACCAAAACTGAAACAGGTGCAACTTTACGGCTGTAACTTACACCGTCAGAAATGCAGTATTTGACACTCTTATCTGCACTTTGGATACTCTATATCTTACCATGCTGGGCGCATCGTATCCTTTTGTTGCCGGGCCAGAGGCAAAGTCACATTAACTTGTTTACAAAACTGGGGGAAGCCTTAACCCGCCGTCCTCATGAAGTACACATGGTTATTAGCCCAACCTACCAGCAATTGGAACCCGTCAAACGCGCCAAAATAAAAGTTGTCAATTATGACCAACTGGGTGAGCCGCGCACCCTGGAGAGAGACAAGTTTTTCCGCAGGTATTTGTGGTATTCAATCAACAAGCCAAAGGATATAGAGGGGATATTGGAAACGTTTGAAGACGAGCTTGAGCTGCAATGTGAAGATATTCTGAGCGATGCAAAGTTACTGGAAACTCTGAAAGCCGCCAAATATGATTTAGCGGTCGTGGACGGGTACTTTATTGATCGGTGTCTGTACCTTATACCTAGTCATATGTCAGTACCCTATGTGACATTGACAAGCCACTATGAGCCGTGGTTAGCACGTATACCTGCATTGCCATCATTTGTACCCTTTTTCTGGAGTGGCTACACTGAGAAGATGACGTTGTTCGAGCGATTACGTAACACAGCTGAACATATTGAATGGGTGGTATCGTCGCCGGAAGAAGAAATCCTTCCAGACAAAGATCTAAAACTTTACCCTGAGGCACAAAAAGTATCTCTTGAAGACTTAGCAACAAAATCTTTATTGCATCTCATTACTACAGATGTCGCCATTGATTACCCAAAACCCCTCATGCCAAACGTCATACCAATTGGGGGCCTGACTACAGCGCCACCAAAGCAACTTCCGCCATCGCTGAAACCATTCTTTGACCAATCGAAAAACGGTGTCATCGTTGTATCTTTTGGGATGATGGGGACTAATTTACCGGAATTTGTCACCAAAAAGTTGTACGAGGCCTTTAAGAAAATCAAAATGAATGTTCTGTGGAAATTTGGAAATCCCAGCAAATGGTCCATGCCAGCGAATATTAAAGTTATGGACTTTATTCCGCAAAATGACGCACTAGCGCATCCTAAAACAAAGCTGTTCGTTTCCCATTGTAGCACTCATGGACAGTTTGAGGCCGTGTATAATGCTGTTCCCATGGTTTGCCTGGCAGTGTATGGAGACCAAATATATAATGCCCAGAGAATGGAATACAAGGGTTTCGGCATTGATCTTCCTACGGTTAGCTTTAAACCTGATGAACTATTGGATGTTATAAATACAGTTTTAAATGATCCAAAGTATGAGGAAAGAATTACGAAAGCTTCGAGAATTATGAAAGACAAAAAGAAGACACCCGGGGAAATATCAGTATATTGGATTGAACATGTGATCAAATATGGCGGTGATCACCTCCGGTCATATGCTTTAGAAATGCCGTGGTATCAATACTTAATGCTGGATATACTCCTTCTTGTTCTGACTATTTTATTTGTCGTATTTTTTATTTTCGTTTCAATTATCAAACTTTTAGTACGTAGGTGCTGTAAAGGAAAGAAGAAACAAAAGACAAGCTAAAGAATGTAACCTATTCGCTGCTGACCCGGTGGTAAATGACCCTCAGCACCGCTTCTTGCCTGTTTTTTTTTTTTTTTTTTTTTGTTTTGTTTTGTTTTGTTTTTTTGTTTGTTTTTTGGTGTTTTTTGTTTTTGTTTTTTTGTTGTTGTTGTGTGTGTGTTTGCGTCGGTGCTGAGGCAACCTGTAAACGTGTCAACTGAAGTAAACAATTTTGATATGAGGAACTACCGGAGAAAAGGAATAACTACACGAACTAAATTACCAAAGGGAACAAAGTAGGACAATCAGCTTAGGAACTACCAGGACAACCCGCGCCCAAAGTTTAGGACTAGTTTCTTGAGAACTACCAGAATGACGCCTCTAGAGTATGACTAGGTTCAGGGCAATAACAAGAATAATGCGAACTCAGCACATGACCAGTTCAGGAGAACTACTAGGCTATTATGTCATTGTTGTGAAGGAACGTGCAGATCTCCAGCGCATATGAAATATTGACAAATTAAGAGATAGAAGTTAAAGGAACATTTGCTTTTCCATTGTTTTGTTTTAGTGGTGCTATGCAATATCATCATGGATGCTTTCTGTGATTTGTGCATAAATTATGTGCAAGGAGGTCTTATTTGAAACTTTGTTAAACTTGCAATCACGTTTTCTTTCAGCTTTTTTGAAGTGGGCAGGCATGAATTATATGTCACTGTGTTGTATTTAAAATATTTCTTGCGGACAATCTCTAATCCTTTCAAAGTGATCGTGCCATGGCTTTATCAAAATGTACGTACAATAATGGCACTGTTTTCATAACAAATCATGCCCCCCCCCCGTAAAATTGGACGATATGAAATTCCCTCCACATATTTTGTGCTGAGGCATATTTTATCATCGACAGCAGCGCCTTATCCAGTGTAAGCATAATTCATCCTGCGAATTTACTGCAAGACAAATACAACCGTGATTGATGTTATATGTTAACATCGGATACATATTTTTAGAAACTTAAAAGAAATGTGACATCATTTGGAAAAACAACGTAAAGAGCAATAACTACACAAGATTGTGTATGAAGAAAACGTTACATTCCACGTATGTATAGCTTCTATATCCTCTTGTTGACCAGACAGATTCTTAAACAGAACCATAATCGTTGAGTTTTCTAGCAGTTCGATATAAAGCGAATCACAGTACCATATCAGGTTTTATTTCCAGAAAGCTAAAAACGGGGATTGTATTCAGTGGCACGATTGTGGATCCAATAAAAAGGAGAATAACAATATAATATGGATTTTTATTTCCAGAAAGCTGAATTCGAGCATTGTATTCTGTAACACGTTTGTGCTATTTTAAGTGACAATATATTCGCGAAAAAAATAAAGCGATCCTTATACTCTCCCCCAAATATCATATTAATATCCTTTAGTTTGGGGGCGTTGTTTCTGCTTTTTTTTGAAATTACTGTCTCCGATTTTCATAGTATTGTGCTGCTTAGTCGCAATACTAAACAGGAAACTGTTTATTGGCATAATGCTCATTTTTAAAAGACAACACTCTTAAGATTGCATGAACATATAATTTGAGAATGCTTCGTTGCTCAAAATAAGATTTTTTACAAGGCTGTGCTATTAAGACATGTTAAAATGTGCACATGAGCTGTCACATACATGTATTTGCTATGATTGCGACTGTGAAAGTGCGCAGTGACCTTTCCAGCATTGCAGCCAAAGGGAGTTCCGTATATGGCACGGAGTATATTGAGTGGTTCTTTTGACAATGGTATATGACAATATCCGTGTCATTTGTTACCTGAATGAAAACTCTATTGGTGTGACATATCTTTAAAAATTGCAGCGGACGACGAGGTTTGGTTCTATACGTCATCAACACTAAGAACGTGTGAATTTAGAATAACCATAAATAATTTATGTTCAATTATTACCTGTTGCCTGTGTGCCATAACAGTGATTCCACTTTCAATATGTCGCGGTCGGCAAATTGCTGGGCCTAGAACAAATCCATTGCTAAATTTTACATAAGTACCTAAGACAATATCGCAAGGTAAATGCAGTAAATATATTAATAAGATAGTGCTAAATTAAGCATTTACAAAACCAACTAGATTTCTAAAGTTATCTTTTTTTTCAGCCAAGGCAAATTGGGCATTTGAATTCCCGTAATAATAATACCACTTGCCTGTCTTACGACAAAGTTTTATTGAGAATGTTTTCATGACAAGTATACATATCAAGTTGGACAGAGAAATAACTTTTTATGGATTTGTCCATCCGTCTGTCCGTTGTTCTGTCTGTCTGCCATTGGTTTGTGAACACATTATCTCAATAACCACTGGACATCTGAACTCCTATTTGCCTCATTTATAACTTGACACCATTCTCTCACTTGATTACATTTTGGTACCTTAATCTTCAAGGTACAGGAGCCAGGTATGTGCAAAAAGGGATTCATCGCTTAATGCTTTGCTTTGAGGTGACTCTGATTATGAAAAGGAACCCCCAGATGCCTATCAGTTACTTAATCTGAAAAAAACATATTTCTCTCTGTGATTTTGAATATTCAACTTTTATTCAGTTCCTTGTCAGCAAGTTTCCCGCAGCACACAGTTGCGGTGTAACCAACCACGCACCCAAGCGTGTCGTCGTATAAACCTTACATAATCAAGTTTACAATACTTGCATCTCAAATAACTTCCACGTACTAACTCCTATTTTCAAAAGTTGGTGAGCATCTTACACTCGTACTCAAAAAAAAAAACTTCAAAACTTTCACACTCATAGAAAATAGTATCTTTTCACATCTGATTGAATGGCTACATTGTCAAATCTTAAAAATGCCTCTTATTTTGGGTAGAAGGAATGCTTGGTGTTTGAAGGATTTAATCTGGTCGACCAGATACCCTAGAAATTCCTGACATCAGTTTGTCGTGTTTTCATATTTTCTTGTTTTTGCATCCATTCTGTGATGAAATTTCCCCCACAATACCTTTCTGTATCACGGAAACAGGTTAGCCTAAAAGCCGAAAAGAAGAGAAATAAAGCGAAAAGTACCGAAAAGAAGCAAAAAGAACACACACAAAAAAGAAAGTGCACCAATGCGCAATTCTTATGTCATTTTGGGACCTAATAAATCTCTTTCATTCATAAAAATGGTATGAATATACATCAAAGATACTCAAATATGACAATATAATTGTGAGAAGCTTATCACGTCCTTTCAGTGTTTCGAGATGGTAGCACTGAATGCCCCCCCCCCCAAAAAAAGAACAAAAATGAAAACCTAAACACGGAACACCCTTATTTTGCTCAGTCGCAATACCAAGGTGTTTAGCATAATAGATACCAATATATTTGGAGTAATAATAACAACAGTAAAATTAATGGTTGTAAAAATATTTATGTGCTTATTTTGCTTTTGTTTCTTTTCTTATCTTATGTAGGGAGAGTGTCAATTAAAATATTAAATAAAAGTTGCACCTATATACATGTAGAATATTGTTTTAGTTCTAATTTAGGAGGCTTGGGGAAATTGTCGACTAACTTAGTTGATGTACTTTAAAACTTGTTGGAAACCACGGGGCAGCAAATTGGTAAAATTTGATATGCAATTTGACTGACCAATAAAGTAGGAGTTTGAGTACAATAGCGAGAAGTTGACAGTGGAAATTCTGTCTAACTAGTCATGCACACTGTGTACCCAAAGGTCCAACAGTCAGTGTATACATGTGCACCTTTTTTTTTAAAAGGAATTATGGTTTTGCCTTCTACTGGAGTCTAGACTTAGAGATATTTTAAAATGAAACACTTTTTACTTTGCTCAAATATAATTCCAATATGTGTAGAGTTATTACCAAATAAGCTTTAAGTCTATCATGTTGTAGTAGTATATGTTTAAGTCATTCCGTACCAGTCCCTGAAATTCCCGTATATATTTTCCTGGATTTCAGATGACATTTGCATATTTAAATTCACCCTAAAAAGAGCTTTTATTCAAGTACTAACATGCCTCGTCTTCAGTCAGTGGTTTTTGCACTGCCTGCAGAGTCATGCTGCAGCTATTGTTACGGCAGCTGCGGCATGACTTGTCAAGTAGTGCAAAAACCACAGAAAGCCTTTTAACGCTAAATACAAACAAGAACTAAACAGAAGCAATCCCTACAGATGTAACACTTTTTTTCTCCAATGTTATTCCAATACGTGTACAGTTATAAACAAATAAGATACAAGTCAATCATTGTGATAATATATGTTTAAATGATTAATTATAACATCTTTTATCTTCTTTTCGGTATTTAGGGTAACGCTAAACACCAAAAAAAAAAAAAAGCTAAACAGAACCAATATCTGCTGATGTAATACTCTTTCTTTTGCTCAAATGTAATCCCAATGTATGGAGAGTAATAAACAAATAAGACACACGTCAATAATTGTGATACTATTATTTTGTTTAAACGATGAATATAACATCTTTTCTTTTCTTAACTAAATGTCACAGCATGGGCGTTGTGTGCTGGGAGAAAAGAATACATACGACCATGTATAATGTATGATTGCAGCTTACGCATACACGTCAATCACTGTGATAGTATTATTTTGTTTAAGCGATTAACATAGCATCCTTTCTCTTCTTAATTAAGTGTCACAGCATGGGAGCTGTGTATTGAGAGAAAAGAATATATGACCATGAACAATATATGATTTCAGCTTACGCGTGAGAAGATTCTCACAGGTTGTGTGGTAAACGCAGTATCAAGGAAAACTGTTATTGTGCTTAACGAGTTTGACAAGGAACGAAAACATTCGCAAAGTGCCCTCTCCACAGTTCATGTCTTTGCTTCGTCGACCTATTGAACATCTACAATACACAAAAATTTTTGTCTTTCTCTTTTTTGTTTGGTAATTTGTTCACTATACATATAATCTTAGGTTAAATTTGTGGTTTTTGACCCAGAAAAAATGACTATGCACAAAAGTGAGGTGTTCACAAATGGCAGGTAAAATCAGTGTGTAATTTGAATGTTCCCTATAAGATATAATGCCACAAAAGGTGGACCAAAAGAAATTCAGGTTTTCGATTGGGACACGTTTTACTGTACATTAAATGTGTTTATAACATTTTATTCCAGTGTATAATATATTCAGTTGAATCAAAATTTCTACAGACAATGATATTCACAAAACAATATGCTTCACATACTGTCAATCGAAAACTTATGAAGTATATTTTTAAACTAGGCCCTGAGACACTCTTGGAACCAGCGTGCCAATATAGATGCCCTGTGAAATGTACACAACATTCAGAAACTCAGTCTCCTTATCAGGCACAGAACCAGTTTATTTTCGGTTTTTAATTTTATTAGAATTCAGAAGTACTTAAACCCCTTAACCCAATACTCAGAATTCTTGCCGACTAGAGTCGTGCATTCCCATTAGATTACATGCTAAATCAACCTTAAGGTGTCGTCGGTAAAGCTAATTTACACTGAAAACTTGGGATTTAAAAAAAAATGTTGGTATCAAAATGAAGGCTATCATGTCACTTATCTTTAGATTTTCAAAACGTAAATTTTAATGTGAAATTTGAGCAAAATATTAAGCTTTCGACCCAATCACCCACGCGGTCTTATGTTTATTATCGCATGCAAATACCTTTGTCAACCAGACTTGGTGCTGTAACGACACAGCCGTAATTAATCCTCAGAAGTTGGTTTTGTACTTGGGACACCAATTGTGTCAGTAGCGCCGAAACATGCAGATCACGGCACAACCAAGGTCCAAGTCACCGTGCGCTGTCTCATCTAGCGAACATATAGACCAATCATCGAAAAAAACCCAAAACATTTACATGTAGTTTTAGATAGACTTGTGCTAAGAATTTTCTGCAATTTGTTTGATTTTACATGTAAATGTCTGGTGTGGAAAAGAAAGACTTTTAAATTTTGGATGATCCAAAACAACAACCAACAAAGAAAAGAAGTTATGTATACCTAGTGTTTGCGATCAATTAAAGTATATATTTTCTACGAATAACCGCGTTACCATTTGTTATCACCTTTGTTGTTGTTTTCGTCAATCTCAATGTGGCCGTTCAATAATAATAATAATAATAATAATAATAATAATAATAATAATAATAATAATAATAATAATAATAATAATAATAATAATAATTTAGTCACCCTCCGCGAACGGAAAAAGTAAAATGAATATAACTCGTACATCAAAATATCATCACATTACACAATGGCAAAGTATGTACATATAATGAGAATTAATAAGACACATATATAAACCAATATAATTGTAATTTCATCCAAGTAAAATACTTCAGATATGAAAGTGTATATACAGATATGGATCAACTAATCGCGTTCCCTAAAAAGCTTTGGTCAGTAACTTGGCCACTGTACGGTGTTTTATGGTCACCCCTACTTAGAAACTATTTCAAAGAGTCAACAATGCCATGACACTCCCAGCAGGGTGCTGTTTACAAAAGTTGAAAGAGTTTTCTGAGAAGGGAAAAAGGTCTGAAGAGAACAGTCCGTAGCGTATACAATTCTGTCAATCAGGGTACCATGAACAGCTTCCCCGGTAATCACTGCTTTGGAGAAAAGGAATAGAAAAAAAGGTCTCTGACAGGAGAAGCAATGGCAAGAACTCTTTTGCTCAGTGACAAAGTATCATGTCTTATGACATCACTCACGTTTTGAATATCTAACGCAGATAGCAATGTAGAATGATGTCACCGTTTACCAATGCCCATTACACTTTTAATGGTAGCTCCCTGAGCTGATTCAAGCTGCCTGACGGAAGATAACTTTAAATGAATGGAATCCAGTCCATAAGTTAAGGAGGCAACCCCTATTATTTTCCAAACATGAGCTTTAACAGCGGCCGCGAGACCAGGATAACTTATCCCCACACCGCTGAGTCGAAACATGGATCGCCCAGCTTTCGATATTCTTTGAAGTTACATGGGCGGCGGAATCCAGATCCTGTCTGAAAATAACGCCTAATGTTTTAATTTCTGTCACGTTACAAAGATCAACATCACCTCAGTGCCATTTCGGCTCTTTAACAAAATTTACCTGACCGGCAATCATACACATTGACATTTTAAAATTGAAAAGCAAAACGCCACGTATCTGCATAGGAGTAACATATGTCTATAAGAGAATGTAGCTGAGGGGCCGTAGACGCAAATAAAGTTACTCATCGGCGTACAACTAGAAGTTATGAATAGTGCATACAATTTTTTAACCAGCAGAAGAACATCTCAGTTTACAGAGCAGGTCATCAATAAAAATATTAAATAATTTTGGAGACAGTAAACTGCCTTGCCTGGTGCCGAAAGTAACAGGAAAAGAAAAGCACATAGTGTTTTTTTTTTCCATTTAATTGAAGCCCTCATGTTTCTATACCAGGTAAATTAGTAAGTCCAGTGATTTCAAGGAATGCGGCCCCACAGCTTAAAGAAAAGGCCATGGTGCTAAATGCTATCGAAACGTTTTGTCGCGTCCAGACAACAGACAAAGACGGGAGAACCCAAAGAATTAAAGTATCTGAGTACATCATGCAAATATGAACATCCAAAAGCTGTACCTCTGTTTTGTCTGTAGCCGAACTGCACATCACATACATCATCATTAGGTAGGAAACACAACTCGATTAGTTTGGCCGGAAAGGAACTTCAGGGGATTGGCCGATAGTTGTCAGGAATATTTGGGTCAACGTGAGGATTTTTAAGAATTGGCACTATTACACCCATTTTCAAGACTTCAGGTACAATATTCCTGTTGATCATAAAAGTATACATAGAAGACAGGTGTCGTCTTAAAATATCCGAGTTACCCCTTTTAAGGTGCTTTATGGTTATGCCGTCACAGCCAAGGGCGCCGTCCAACAGGCGGAACATGTTATTAACCCTTTCGGGCGACACAAAAAGGTCTCCCTGAATATTCACGAGTTTACTGTATTTATTTTCAACAAAAGCATGTATAAATTGCTGATCTGGAGACAGCGTCTCACCCTTATCGTTTTGCATTATTTTCTTATAAAACTCGCACAGCTGGTCTGTTGTTAAGCTACAGGAACACTTTGAATGGGAACGCCTATTTAATGTGTTCCAGAAACCAGTCATATTACGCTTAAACGTAGTATTGAACCTCATGTGACTCATCTCAACCTTTTTACCATTACAGTGTCGAGATTCCCGTCTAAAAATTTTTTTTTGCGTGTTTGTAACAGTCAAAAATAAATCCACTTCTGGGCCGATCAGCGTTGACCCAAACATTCCACCAAAAACGCTTTTTGTCTCTGAAATATGATAAAGTAGGACCCCAATATGGTTTTGGCTTATGCACTCTTGTGGGTGTTACCCACGACACTCTAGCTGCAGCTAGGCCTAATGTGGCCTCATTAAAGAAATTACTATGTGTCTCAACAGCGAGAGCGCGGTTGTTTTGACCTATGTTGATATCAGAAATGTATGGAATATCTGACAATTTCTGTTCAAGCAAATGTTTATATTTGGCATTTCGAGGCCGGCAATGCCAGCTTGGGAGGGGAAAATAGGGACCATCGTTATTACGCCCCCCCCCCCCCAAACCCTGGCCCCCGAGACCGTGGCCTTCGCGATCTTTAGGGTCAGGGACACATGCAGGGAGATGATCACTGGTATTGTCAGGATAAGGCAGAACTATATGACAATCTAAAAGGTCAGAAAGCTCATGCAAGGCTACAACAAAATGGTCTATCCATGTATACACATTATACATGTGGCAGAAATATGCATACGACTGGGTTTGTCCAAACATAAAATCAACGACAATTAGATCATGTGACAAAAGAAAGTCATATACAAAATACGAGAATGGAAGTTAAAACCTTTGCATTCATACCAGTGGCGCTCAAGTTTTGCCTGGCGTGGGAGCTGAACGTTAAAATCCCAACACAACCTTACCGGGCAGCGGGCTGAGTACTGATCTATTAATGATTCTAAAATGTCTACAGTCTCTATAAACATGTCAGTATGGTTCGGCTTAGACTTATCTTAGTACGAAAAATATGAGCCCACGATAACTTGCAATAATTTACCGTTTGGGTCACTTATGCTTGTAGCTACTACACGATCACTATTAGTATTTAAAGAATTAAAACTATACCCAGTTGACTCTTTCGCGATGAAAGCAAACCCTCCATACGGGCGGCCGCAATAGTCTGCTTTGGTATCATTCATCCCCGAGATTAAAGAAACAAATAATTTGTCCGTGAAAAAAGGAGCATCATTCATCATATTTTCCCTGACAGTGTCTATTCTACCGGGACGGAGCCAGGCCTCACTTAACACTATATCACAATTTTTGAGGCGTTTGGCAATATAGGGATCAGATTTTTTTTGAGGCGTTTGGCAATAAGGTGATCAGATTTTTTAAACCCTTGCAGTTGAATGATTCAAGCAATAATTTTGGACATGTCCTCGTGAGGAGTGGTCGTATTCGAACGTGCGTCGCTCTGGCCTGGCGCGGTATGACCCGTGCGGTTGGGCTGCTGTTGACCATACAACTTCTGGGATTCTGTACAGCAATTGTCGTAAAAGCTCCTGGGCTTGAAATGGGTGGAGTTCATCCTCCTGGGACCGATGGGGGCTGGCCTACAAAGTAGGCTCCTCGATACTTGGGGTGGGCTTGTTTTGATAGTGCCATCGACTTTACTTTCCCGCCGAATACAACAAATAGTTCGGCCCCGACTGATAAACTTGTTCATATTTTTCACATGCAAAGCAGCACCTGTCAGCATCAAAATCTAGTATTCGTCCAAAATCCTAACAACTATGTAAAGTGGCGACAAACAACAGATCATGTGAAATTCGCTCCTTGTTACAGTTGATCCCTGTCGGACCCCAAGGTACTTAAATGCGGGGTCCCTCAGGGATCTATTCTTGGTCCTCTTCTCTTTATTCTTTATATCAATGACCTTCCAGACTCAACAAACAAATGTAATGTTATGTTATATGCGGACGACACAGCTCTTTACTACTCCCATCAAGATTTTGCCGAGGTCGAAAGAATTTTGAATCTTGAGCGGCTAAATATATCACAATGGTTTCAGCAAATAAGCTTACGCTAAATACTAGTAAGACCAAATTCATGCTTTTTGGCTCACCTTCTAAATTGAAAAATCCCAATCATTTGGAAATTTAAACAGATGATGGGATTATAGAACAGGTGACAGTCTTCAAGTCTCTGGGTGTCCGGCTTGAGTATATTCTATCTTTTGCTGGTCACTTTGACTACACCATTCGTAAAATAAATTCCAAATTAGCTGCACTTGCCAGGGCATCTAGATACCTGGACACTAAACTCCTTACGTTAGATAAAGCTTTGATTCTCCCTCACCTCGACTATTGTGATATTATTTGGGATTCATGTTCGAAAAAATAGAAATCTAAATTGCAAATCCTCCAGACCAGGGCACTGCGCATGATTGCTGGGAGGGACCGCAATACGCCCACCACTGAACTCCACAGGATGGGTGCCTTGCGATCCCGCCAGGAACGGCGCAAGTTTCATATGGGTATATTTATGTTTCGGGCAACTAACAATACCTTGCCCGATTTACATTCCTGATAAATTTACTTTTGCAAATCGTGTACATGAACATGCCACTAGATCAGCATCAACTAGGTCGCTACATATTCCCTATGCTCGCACAAATCATGGTAAAAATAGTATCTCTTTCCGTGGTGCAGCAGAACGGAATTCTATTCCTAACACCATTATAACACTATCCAGCCTTTCTCTCTTTAAAAGACATTACTACAGTTACTTGACCTCCCTGTAATGGCCTCTGCTTTTTGTGACCTGTTTGATGCTGATCTGGGCCTTCTACCATTTTCCAGGTGCTATTTCAGTATATCGATTATATCATATTATTTTTATATTGTATAGTCTATTTTCTCATGTGTTTAATTTTACTTTAATTTCTATTGACTTCATTTGTATCATTGTCATTCATCTGTTTTTTTATCATGTACCATCCAGGGCCTGGCGGAAGATCAGTGTTGTCACACTTAGCCAGTGACCCTGCATGGTAAAAGTATAAATAAAAAAACAAATAAATCAATCAATTATTAGTCACATTCTTGATCAAATTGTCAAAGCATAATTTACAAAATAAGATTTATAACAAATTTACACCTCAGCACAAGTGGGACCAAAATGTCTGAGCACGGTACATGTAATGCGGCAAAATAATTTTACTGATACATTTATAAACTAGAGAAGATGAGTTGCTTCATAGCAAATCAGTGTGTGTGTCTTCAAAACATATTGATATGGCAATGTACAACTAGTCCATAACATAGGGGTAGAAGTTAGAATGGCATCTGTATTTATTACAGCTTTGAAGTTATTCAAGATTTAAAATTTTGAATGGTGCTACTTGATATAATTTTAATTGCTACAACTTATGTTTTTGATTCATTAGGTGCGCAATGGTCAACAATCCCCTAGTAGAAGTTGGAATGGCATCTCTATCTATCATAGTGTTGAAGATATCCAAGATTGAAAATTTTGAATACTGCTTATTAGCATAATTTAAATGGCTACAATTTTGTTTTAGATTCATTACATGCGCAATGGTCAATTACCCCCAAGTAGTTGAAATGACATCTTTATCTATAATAGTTTTGAAAATATTTAAGTTTTAAAATTTTAAATGCTGCTAATTAGCATAATTTAAATTGCTACAACTTTTGTTTTAGATTCATTAGATCGCAATGGTCAGTAACCCCCAGTAGAAGTTGAAATGACGCCTCTATCTGTAATAGTTTTGAAGCTGTTCAAGATTTAAAGTTTCAAATACTGCTAATTAGCATAATTTAGATTACAACAACTTTCGTTTCAAATTCATTAGATGCGCAATGGTCAATAACCCTCTAATGGAAATTGGAATGATATCTCTCTTGCTCTGTCTCTATTACACTTTTGAAAATATTCAAGATTTAAAATTTTGCATGCCCCTAATTTGCATAAATTTAAACACCTTCATTCCTCTGCATAAAAAGGCCCAACTCCTTGTATGGATGTATAATCATGCCAAGTTTGGAGTTTCTTTGTAGAATAATGTCAGAGAAAAGTGTCGGACAAATTCTCTGGTAAAGAAGAAAGAAAGAAAGAAAGAAAGAAAGAAAGAAAGAAAGAAAGAAAGAAAGAAAGAAAGAAAGAATTTTAGGAAAAACAGAAAAGTGTGTGTCGATACACACACTTTAATTTTGATGACATACTATACTACTCATGTATTGTGATGGGGGGGGGGGGGGGGAGAAAGAGTGTCCACGGTCCTAATATTATGGCGAGAATATAGGTGCCAATGTATTCGAACTGGCCTGGGATTGTCATTGCAACTGCACATCTTTTCATTGGACACGGACTGGCAGTGTCTTTTTCGTCGCATGCAACAGTTCTAACCTAGTTCCAAAGGGAGCGAATCTTATTACTGATGCAGTTTTATGTGTTTGAAGGGGACTGGGGATATCTTTAGGTAAAACATGCATTATTTCTAGCATATCATTTTAGTCATAATCATATTAGCTGCAGGTACTGGATCAAAAAAAAAATGTCTTTAAAAAGAAAAAAATCCATGCTTTTTAGCCCCCCCCCCCCCCCCCCCGAGTCGTTAAAAGGAGGTTGCATTTGATGCGTCATATTTTCTCCGAACACTTGATCACAAGTTTCAAATTTGATGAGAGGCAGGGCACCGTGTCTGAAATCGCATTTGTATTATTCGCATCAGTTTTTTCTGCATTTTTAGACATGTGTACTCAAAACAGATTTTTGAATTTTCATACCGTTTTATCATTATGATGGGTCAATGATAGCTTGCCTTTCATAAGTTATCTTCAAACAGTTATCAGGAATAACTAAAATTTCACACTTGATCGGGCTGTACTATTCCCATATAAAATTCCTGTTTTTCTTTTTATCTTTCAGTGAGTCACCAGGTGGTGGGCTAGAGTTTTTTAGTGTTAACATATTTCATTTTCACTGGATTGCCCAATACGACAGAATATAGCTAGAAAAGAAGATTTGCTTCCAAGCAAATCTGTCTGTGCGCCTTCAAAAGTTGTAAATATTAAATGCTACAACTTTTGTCCTTTGGTACTTTACAATCCATTAAGCGTATGGCTGGATGAAAATTTCAAAGCCCAAATGACCTTGACCTTGACCTTTGACCTTTGATCTTTACGTCACATGTAAATTGCAAAAATGTGGTGTTACAATACCCACAATTTAAGCCAAATCAAATGAAAATTGACTAAGTTTATAAATGGCAAGATGAAACTTTCAAAGGGCCAAATGACCTTGACCTTTGCCCTTTTGAGGTTACGTGGTCTTATAAAAATGTGCAATACCTACAATTTGAGTCCAACGTGATTAGAATTGGATGGAAATTGGCCAAATTATGACTGGATGAAACTTTGAAAGGTCCAAATGACCTTGACCTTTGACCTTTAGAGGTCACACGTAAGTTTTAAAAATGTGCAGTGTAACAATAGTATCAGTTTGAGCCCAACATGATCAAAATTGGATAAAAATTGATCAAGTTATGGCTAGCAGAAGCCACCATCGAAAGTGGCCTTTGACCTTGAGATGACCTCTACTTGAAGTGAACCTTGACCTCAAAAATGACATTTTGGCCTAAAATTTACCTTTGACATTGACATGACCTTTGGCCTTGACATGACCTTGACATTTGAGATGACATTTGCCTTGCTATGATCGAACTCCTATTCACTCTGAACCACATCTACAATAGTATATAAGCTATTGAAGATTTAAAACTTTAATTAGCCCTCATTTACATAATTTTGAAAAGCATGACCTCTCATTATAAAAAGGCGAGACTTCATCTTTAGAAGTATAATTGTGCCAAGTTTGGAGTTTCTACGTGTAATACTTTTCAAATGAAATGTCGGACAAATTTGCCTCGAAAGAAAGAAAGAAAGAAAGAAAGAAAGAAAGAAAGAAAGAAAGAAAGAAAGAAAGAAAGAAAGAAAGAAAGAAAGAATTCCTAGAAAAACAATATGTTTGTGTTGGCACACAAACATCGCTCATTTAGGGGTTCTCCATACACGGAGACGCACAAAATAATATATAGGCCTACAAGACGCACAGGACAATACAATGTACAAACATGTGACCATGCACTTAGGTAGACATGCTGTAATACAATTAAACAACAAACTCAATGTTTAACATTCCAATCCAATCAAAAACAGGCAGATATACACAATAGACTTTGAAACAAGCAAATGCATCCTCAACACAGGGACCGACTGAAGGGGAGGTTATAGCCCGGCTGTATAGACAGATGCAAGATGCATGCAGCTGGGCGCGGCCGAAGCACTCGGGCTGCATGCTCACACTGCCACTGCGGAGCCGCGAGTGCGCGCAGCAGTTCGGGTGTTCCATCCCGCCTTGTCACTGTCGTCCCACCTGTGGAGTGCTGACCGACATGTGGGAGCATTACACATGTATTCTTACAGACCTATTGGATAAACCAATGATTTGAGGTATAATTATGCAAATGAAGCATTATGGAGAACATGATAGTATTAAAGGTACATACGTCGAATATATAAATACACTGCAACGGTATATGCTTATTTCGAGATACATATACGATAAAATACTACTCAGTTACAACATAAATCGGCGTTTCAACAATAAAATTTTGCATTGCTCCGAAAATTCGTGTATAGCATTCTTCTGAAAGTTCTTTACTCCCGAACAATCAGATATTACTAAGTCTGTCACTTACAACATGCATAATAAGGTTTTATTAACACCAGGGGCTAACAAAGGAGTGATGGTAAGCAGGAGCTCCTATCTTTCCTGGGCATATTTAGGGCAGTAGAGACCAATGGCAATGTGTGTAAAATCCTCAGTTGGGTGGGAGCAGGCACAAGTGGGATGACTGAATAATATTTAGGCCTACTTTATGGAGATCGGAATTGGGTCTACAGAATCCTAATCGTAACTGGGTATGACAGATGCTAGCAAATCGCTGACCATGCTAGTAGAAATCCGGAACAATGTCGGCCGCTAGCCGAGTGGGTTTCAATGGGGAGATTGTTCCATAGTTTGGCGGCATCAGGGAGAAAGGAATTTTCAAACCGTTGGATTCGGCATTTGATGAGGCGAAGGTTGCTGTTAGGCCTATGGCGGAGCGTACGACCAGCAATGGCGGGGGCACGAGGTATAAGGTTGGATAGATAGGAAGAAGTTTAGTTTTATAGAAAAGGATTAATTTGAAATATTTGCACCTATTGGCTAGTGTTGGCCAACCAAGTTCATTTGGTGCTAGTTATTTTATTC
Source organism: Hermodice carunculata (assembly GCA_964020975.1). Classification (NCBI taxonomy): domain Eukaryota; kingdom Metazoa; phylum Annelida; class Polychaeta; order Eunicida; family Amphinomidae; genus Hermodice; species Hermodice carunculata. The sequence goes on along the minus strand of OZ026618.1, from coordinate 95,235,694 downwards.
TTTTAGCCAATTCTGCTAGATTCATGGGCATTAAATAAACAAATTAAAGTTTTAGCCACAACCAGGTCATAGTTTTTGAACAGTAAATGTGGAGATACCTGGTCGATAAGCATCACACTGTTTGGTTTTGAAAGCATAGATTTAAATAAAAATCATTAGCCCTTTTCACTAAAAGCTAGTAAAGTTTGTTAGCCAAATCCCCTTTCCATTAGCCTATATGGACAATGGCTATACACAAGCACAGCAGGTGCGCCCCCATCTCCCTTGGCTACATAAATTATTATTATTATTATTATTATTATTATTATTATTATTATTATTATTATTATTATTATTATTATTATTATTATTATTATTATTATTATGCTTTCTTTCTGTTTTTTTTTTCAAATATAATAAAACACTCAACAAAACTGCATAATATACAGACTGTTTAAACACATATTCACAAGGGATCCTGGTTAAAAAAAATCACTTCACCAGGGCTACTTCAGCTCGCAACTGCAAAGGGCGCAAATTTATAATCGGTCCCAGTAATGTCCAAGAATTGTTCATCAATGTACTAGATATCGCCGGCATTCAAGTTTACTCATGTGAAACACTTAGCAAAACTACTACCTTTCATCACCAGCCAGTTATTACCACTTACTTAGAAACCCGCCGGTAACTTTCGGACCTGTATCCACTATCGGGGCAACCTTCTCCACTAAGCTTCGTCTTTGACGCAGTGGGGCGCTTGGCACTCGGCCTATTGCTGACCCTGACTTCAAAGCCTCAGGGTGACTTCAGTATTTGATACAAAACCCGTATTCTGGGGCCTGCAACTGTTGCTGTTTGTAGTTGTATTTGCATTTTCAGGTAATGTTTACCCTGGAAAAGTCCCATTATATATTGTATATTGATATGCAAATGAAATGTATTTTTGTGAGATTGTCCCGCAATCATTGCAGTAGTATATGTACTTGGGGGTACTGGAACACGGGGGATGGAGACCGCAAAAAGCCTTTAAAACCTCGGGGCGTCCTCACATCAGTTGCCGTAGGTTGTCATCCCAGTATACACTTGGGGGTACTGGAACACGGGGATGGAGACCGCAAAAAACCTTTAAAACCTCGGGGCGTCCTCCCATCAGTTGCCGTAGGTTGTCATCCCAGTACCTGCTACGGGTTTTATGTAGTCGAGTGGTTAATCTCGTGGGGCCCAAAATAAGTTCCCTTAACTGATGAATTTATGAAAGTATCGCCACCAGTTATCAGGGAATTATGTATGACCTTCCTCGAGCGTGTCTTGAAGTGCCTCAGCCCGCCTGCTTTCACGCGTGTGGCGACCCAATACTCAAGTCCGGATCCCCCGGTATTTCATATAATAAAAATTGGTTATATATATATATATATATATATATAGCAAAAAGGCAGGGAGAATCAGTAATATTTTGTACTATTCTGCTATTATGTGTTCTTCGGGATGTGTAGACACATGGAGGACCAGTTATTGTAACTCTTGTGAATAAAGATTATTTTCAATAAATGTTGTATACAGTAAAACGCAAGATTCCTCACTATAAAACACTTGTGAAAAGTTCACTTTTGAATTCATGATCTAAACATGAACGTTAACATCAGAAGCTGCTGGTCACATATTTAAGATGAGTCCACCGGTGTGACACAAATAAAATTATTGACCACAATTTTAACAATAAAAACAGTTGTATACTTCAATTTAAAGGTCTGGAATAACGACAATTCCCTTAATGTTCACAATGTTAATGGCAGGTAGACAACCTGCTTTAGCTTTGCAGGCAAAACTGATGTGGAAGACTATATTTAACACGCTCTGTCCTCATATCACCTTGCCAAAAATGTATCTCCTTGGTGCTTCGTACGGTACAAGTTCCTGGTCTTGTCAGTCGCAATGAAAATAAGGTTGAACTTGTCTTCACCTTGATCATATTTCTTACCTCCACTTGTATACGCATTACATTTAGCCACTTCACGGGTCACCTAAGTGCTTTTTATGACGCATGCTCTTGGTTGCTTCAATTGGCAAGTTCCTGGTCTTGTAAGTCGCAATTAAAATAAGGTTGAATTTTTCTCCACCTTGATCACATTTCTTACTTGCATTTAGCGACTTCAAGACTATTTCTGGACGACCACAAAATTTGGTATCCAGTACATTGTCAGCTAGGTTTAACACAGTTTTTCATTTTTGTCTTTTGGACATATATTACATGCAGAAATATATACTGTATTGACAACACAGTACATGAAATATAAATGCGGTAACAATATTGAATACAGTGTAGTGGCACTCTTCACTTGCGCACAAGGGTTCACTTCCACATAGGTTTTGTGACACGTTTTTGGAGGATTGTTCGCTGTCCCGTCCCAGGATAACACTAAGTTGTCAATGCATCGAGCGTCCCTTTTCTTATGTTCTGCATCACTTTCCCCATCGGTGTCTGTTCCGAAATTGTCAGGTTAATGATTTTTCGCAGGTGATTTCCAAGATAATTATCACGCGTTTCAAGCTTGTTTGTTTTTCAGTTATTCTGTTTAACAGATATTGTTTTTACCGGTCACGCGTTGTATTCTGTAGATTTTTAAAGAATCTGTTTCACCAAAAAAATGTTTTGCTGTCGCGTCATATCAGTAGATGTTGTAAATGTAAGAAGGGCACACGAACGTCGTGGTGGATATGTCGAGGGGAACTATAGTGAGGACGAGTCAGTTTTGTCGTCCCCTCGATTAACAACGCTGACTCCGCCCTGAGTTCCTTACCAGTTTTCACCACGTACAATTCCCAACTTTTGCGGCACTTTGACATGCGTATGTAAGAAACAGTTAGTCTCAGGCAAGTTGGACGTTCAAATGCACAACTTGCATTACCCAGGGTTTATCCATAATCGTTTACTTGGAAATAGTTAGCTCAGATATATGTGGGCGCGGATCAAAAGCGGAAGGTTTGAGAAGCTGCCAGATTTTCGGGGGTTTTTTTTCGTATTTCTCCTGCATTCCTTACGCGGCACACGCGGATACGTCATCTATTTGGAGCCACTTTGTCAGAGGGGTGTAAGGTAAGAGTGATTTCATTGGATCATGTACTGATTGTGGAGCCCAACAACCACTTTTCATCCCTTTACTTTCATTTAGGAATATTCCAGATACATTATAAAAGACGCCGCATTTCGAAGCGCCTTCACTTGTTGAACAGTCCACAACACAAGAACGAACTCTCCGAAATATCCAGGGTCGACTTGGATTGCTCGTTGCTGTAACTTTGTGGGGTTCCACGTTGTAAAAATATCACTGTGTTGTGATTTATCAGTGTTGTGGCAGTTACTTTTAGGTTTTTGTCTCTCTTTCAGGTTGGGGTTCCGTTGAATCTCGCATAATAAGCAAATGTAATATATATGATTTTTTGGGTGTTTTCTGAGATTACATCCGTGTAAATACAAGTTCCATGTTAAGTACCAACTTAATAAGAATCAAAGGGAGTTCGCTTGAAAGCCAAGGAAAACATTTCAACATGAACATAGCAAGGTTCACAAGACCTGGTCAAAATTCGTCGGCGAACAAATACATCACTTCGCTGAAAGGTCGGATAGATTTTTAAAATTTTGGCAATAAGTTTAGCCTCACTAAACATGGTAATTTTGTTTTTTATTTGACTAAAGAAATTTTAAAAAAAAAAAAAACGTTGCTTCATATTCACATTTTTTTGCAAAGACTAGTCGTTGTTGTTGAATTGTCCATGAAAGAAAATGGTTGGAAAGTTGTGCATGGAATAAATAACATAGTATTGCTGGCATCAAGCGAGGTTGTGAGCCATTAAAACAAGTGTGTCGAACAGTTTTACAAACGTTCAAGGAGTCTGAGTTGTGTCAGTTTAGTAATGATCTGGTTAAAGTTTCTAATATTATTTCTGTCACCAATACACAGCATTTATATATAAGATTAAAACAACCTACTAGAGGGCTGCACAATATAATACCTAGCGCTAAATACAGCGTGATAACTTCATCTATAGCAAATATTACATTGTGAGGAGTTATAAAGAGAGTCCAACACAAACCTCCCCCCCCCCCCCCCCTCGTTTTGCAATACACAACCGAAAATTGATTGTGACTGCAGAATGATTGCAAAGTTTTCATTTCATTCTGGATTGGGAATACTTTTATCCCCTTGCTGTTTGGCCTTTATTAACCAGGACGGCCCAGCTAATTATCAAAAATAATGGCTCAGGACAGCTTTAGATTTCTGTCGCTTTTGCCGAGTTAAATTCAACAAATGCTTAAACTGCTACCTTAGCAACGTCTATGGCTTAATGATTATGATGGATGTACAAAGTATCTACCCGCCCTCACAAAGAAAAATACCGGCGGAAGCACCTGTAAATTTTTGCCAGCAAAATTAAAGTACAACGACCAAAAAAGTTTCGCGAGCTCTGAATCACAACCAGATTTGAAATTTCAAAATTAAATTCCAGTTGAAAATGTATATATCCGAAGCGGTTATGCAAGAAAATTAAAATCTCTCCGGAGCCATCAGGGTGTTTTTTCGGGTTGTTTTGATTTTTTGTACTGGTTTTTACATTGTCCGACATATTGGTATATTTTAATAATTTGGATGTAGGTTATAAGCACTTAGGCTCTTTGTATAATTTTTCTTTTTGTTCTGAATTTGTACAAAAGTCGTTTTCCTTTTTTAAAACCTTGTGAATTGTGTATAGTTTATTTCTGAGACACATATTTGGTGCGATTCATTTTTAAAGTTGAAAATTGATTTCGTCTCTAAGCTATAAATAACGGTTGCACTGATATCACCTTTAACATGATTGTATTCGTAATAATGATCCAGAAATGGGCCAGATTATATTTTATATATATTATATCATCACCTGGCCGTATATGACAGCCACAGCGGGGAACAGTTGTCACAGACTGCTAAAGAAGGACTCACGGAGTGCGGTAAGTTGCATGTCATTTAATTGTTTGCAGACATAAACACAAATACTCAGTATCAAAAACACAGACTTACAAGTCTTGGGGATTTTACTCTTGTGGTGAAAATTGGTATGGGACTTAGGGCGGAGTCATTGTTGTCAATCGAGGGGGCAACACAACTGGCTCGTCCCCGATATTGTTCCAGAACACCCCTCGACATATCCACCACTTGAGTGTCGACTCTCGTGCGACATGCTTTAAAGGCATAAAGTTCCCTGCAGCCCCCCCTTTGGCGGGCAGCCCCAACATTTTGGGAAGACTTGTTTACACATTCACAATAATAACAACGCTAATCTATTTGATATCAATTATTGAGATTAAGGACCATGCGTGTAGGAAATGGAAGTGTGAATTAAACAGATATAATATAGTAAGTACTTATTTTGCTTTCGAACATAGTCAAGACAAGATGTGTGAAGGTAAGGCAGGTAGTCAACATAGGAAAAACATTAGATGTATAAATTTTGTGTTTTAAAGGACGTATTCAGACAATTTCCTGTGATGCCACAAACAGGGTGTCAGTCTTGCTCCGAAGCAGGAAGACAAGCTTAAGTAGAGACTAGCAAAGCTTGTAAATCTCCTATGATGAGATGAACTCTAATAGCGGTAGCGACGCAAGTTCTGACAGTTGGAGTAAGACCAGGAAAGTTTGCATCTGGTGCCGAAGGTACGCTGACCCAGTGCCAAATAAAAAATATTGTATTAGTTGCAAAGCTAAATGTTTTAGGGAGTGTGTTCGCTGCCATAGACCATTTCCTGACGCCAAGTATTTCTCGGAAAACAAAACGAGGTGCAATTCTTGTTCAAAAAATACGTTAAAGAACGGGTCAAACGGAACAGCAAAGTTACTTCCAATATGGTAGATCTTATCAATAAAGATCTGGAGTTGAGCGACGTTTCTAGCGAAGACTCCTTTGCGTCAGAGCCACAAAGGAAACGAAATAAGGACACTGCTGTTGGCGAAACCACAGATGTAGAGGAAGATAAACAGCCAAAAGATAAAAGCGGAAATATGATAGTAGTGCCAGGAAAGAAACGCTCCGCCAAACCGAAAGGAGTTAAAAATGGCGATGCTCCTGCCCCCAAGAAGCAACAGCGGGGGCGACCTCGCAAAGCTGCTGTGAAAAGCTTAGACGAACGGATACACGATCTCCTCACAGAATGGCTGGCCTTGAAACGCGAAGAAGGCGGTAATGATAGGAATAGGGTCGGGTTTATGCCGGTATTTTTTCGTTAACTGTGCTAAATGGGTCAAACAACAAACGTCGAAAATTTTCAATGTCAGGTTTATTGTTGCATCATCCCTGATGATTTACCAGACAATTCGGGTAAGGTAAAAAGAAGAAAATGTTGTTTTCCTTGGCTTGCCTCTTGTTTCGCAAAAAACAATAACAATGGTAAGACGTCAAGCACCACCTGCAAGGTTAGAAAGAATTCTAAAACAAATATACTATGATCCCTCGCACCCAGCTAGTTTTAGCACTGCACGCGACTTGTACACTTACGTAAAAAACAATAAGAAAAAGGGCCACATTTCACGACGTTCAAGATTGGCTTTATAAGCAAAACCCTTACACGTTACATCGACGAATTGTTAAACGCTTTCCTAGACGAAAGGTGCTTTCTAGGGGTATTGATTATCAGTGGCAGACTGACTTGGTAGTTTTGGATCAAATTTCAAAGGAAAATAGCGGAGTGAAGTATTTGCTGACCGCAATTGATACATTTTCAAGGTTTGCTTTTGCCGTTCCTATAAAAAGCAAGACAGGAAAAGCTGTTGTTAAAGCATTTGAACAAATATTCAAATACAGTAAGCGTAAACCAATTAAGATTTCTTCAGATTCAGGCACTGAATTTTTGTCAACCGATTTCCAAAATTTCTGTAAGAAACACAGGATTGTACATTTTGTCACTTATCAGGATGTCAAGCAACAAATAGTTGAAAGATGGCATCGCACTTTGAAAGAAAGCATGTGGAAATATTTCACAGCCAATAATATACTTAGGTATGTGGACGTCCTGCACTTTTTGTATTCAGGTATAACACGAGAAAGTACCGTATCTTAGGCTGTTCGCCACAAAGTGTCAACAAATCTAATGAAAAACTGATTTGGGAAAGACTGTATGAGACATACTTACACGAAGCCCAGAAGGCATTCAAATTTGACATTAACGATACCGTCAGAATTCAAAAAAAGAAAAACATATTTGAAAAAGGCTACGTTCAATCCTGGAGTAAAGAGATTTTCGTCATCGCTGACCGGTTATTTACAAATCCTCCTACGTACATTTTAAAAGATAGAAATCAAGAGATCATCAAAGGCACGTTTTATGAACCAGAACTAACTAAAGTAATTATCAATGACTAGTCAAGATATGAAGGAGCATCCCGTGACCTCGTTTGATGCGCGTTTACACATCCCTTTAATATGATTGTAGCAGGGCCTTCGCAATGTGGTAAGAGCACTTTTGTTTTAAATCTATTAAAACAGTCCGAAAGATTGATAAGCTGTAATTATGATTATATCGTGGTGTTTAGCGGATCAACAGAAACGCTATTTCAACAACTGGTTGGGACGTTGCCAAATACAAATATAAAATTTGTGCAAGGGCTACCCGATGATATAGATGAATATATCCTGCCAAATCATGCGGGCTTGTTTTTATTCGATGATCTCCAAAGGCAAGCCTCTACTGAGGATATAATAGGCGACATTTTTACCAAGAGAGGCCACCACGAAAACCTGAGTGTGTGTCTGATTCTTCAAAACCTGTTTCACGAAGGTAAAGAAAGACGCACATGCCAAAGGTCTTGTCATTATATGATACTCTTCCAAAATCCGTTGGATAACAGTATCACTTACATAATAGCGTCGCGCCTAGATCCCGTCAGAAAAAAAGCGTTAGCCACTCTCTTAACTAGCGTTTTGCGCACACATCGTTATATCTTAATCGACGGAAAGCAAGACACTCCTCCTCAGGCTAGGTTAAGAACTGACATCTTTAATAACTACCAGAGGTGTTTCTATCTTTCATAATCGTAACAAACCCGCTGTGATGGGTCGGAGAAATCGGGTAGACGAAACAGGCATGATGACAGGCAAGTCTGTTTTAAAGAGGAAAGATTTTTTGGGTTTACTTGTTCGCAACAAAAACAATAAAAAGCGCAGGAATGCTCTTGTAGACATTGCAGACACCTCTGAAATTAAGGCTGTGTGTGAAATCATATTGAATCTTCTTCACGGCAACGTTCCCATAACCAAATGTGTTCACAAACAATGTAAAAGGTACAGAAGTGTTTTGAGAAGCTTAGCCGACAACAAAACGTGCTTAGCTGTAAAGAAACAAATTCTTAAAAAACAGTCTGGCGGATTTTGGGGGGCTTTGATTCCTGTCATAGGAGAGGCTTTATCGACCCTGCTGAACTAAATAAGAACCATAATGGTCGATTTCAAAGAGTCTATCATTATACCATTAGCTGTCTTTAAGCAACTAAATTTCAAAGACTTTGTGGCACAGACTGAGGCTGAACAAGCAAAAAACAAACACGCAGAAGAAAAATCACCAACCGACATCTTACACGATACGCGATTGCCTGTCGACACTAAAATGAAATTATATGCCCAACAAAAGAAATTTTATTCGGAAAAGAGAAAAAAGCCATACCCAGTGACCTTAGATACTTCCAATCTTTTAAAAAGTAAACCCAGCGTTAGTAAAAAGAGCGATATATCGTCTATAAGAGCATTGTTCAAAGACATTGATCAGCCTGCAGTCAATAGTATTTTAGAAACTATATTAGAACATCCCGCTAATATTTCATGGGACGAAAAGCTTCAAGTTGTCATTAACGGTACAACCATTGTAGGATCAAACTTGATTGACCTGTTAAAATATATCAGAAACGATGCTGTGGTGACAAGCGAGAGCGATATACCGCCAGGTATCGAAAGCTTCTTGCAGATTATACTAGAAATTGGTGTCCCCCGTGCCTGGATCAAAGCACCTGCACGTAAGAGTCGTCGTAATCAAGTAGCTAGTTGGATAAGTTACAGATAATGGAGCATACTTCAAATTTCTACATGGTATTACCAAGTAATGTAAAAACAACGGGCGAATTTGAAAAGAACAAGATTAGTCATTATCATACCCCCATGCCGCGACCCGTTCAACTAACGGGTGGTCAATGGGAGTGTGCCTTGAGTGAAATATTTTATCCGCACAGTTGGTATAATATAAAGGGACCGCTGACACGTTTTGAAGTGAAATGTGCTCACGGTCTAAGACGAAGCTATAAAGTAGCCGTGAGCATTGCAAAAGGCTTCTACACGCCCAAAAGCTTAGCAGATGAAATGAACTCTAGATTTAAAGCAATTACTACTGCCCCTTTTTACGGACGTGTAAAATTCCTCGAGTCAGTAGGAATCATGAAAATTACTCTGCGACATGGAGAGACGTTAACTGTGCATTCCCATTTAGCACAACTAATGGGTTTCGATAGAAAGGTTTTCAGATACAAGGCGGGGACGCAGGTTTCTGCTAACGACTATGTTTTCAGAAGTAACAGAGCGAGCGATTTAAACGCAAATCTGCACCAGATTTATGTTTATTCAGACTTAGTCAAAGAAACTTTGGTAGGCGACTCTTATGTTCCTTTGCTTGCGGTTCTCAATGTGAGGGGGTGGCTCGGGGACAATATGCATGAAGTATTTCAAAACCCTCACGACACAGAAACGAGCGGCTCGACCATCAACTCCATTGAGATTGCTTTGTGCGACGACCAGGGTGAACTAGTGCCTTTCCTATACGGAAAAGTTATTGTGAAGCTCCATTTCAGACGGAAAAAGAAAGATATCTTTTTGAACTAATGAAATGAAAGTTCCATACAAGCGTGATTCGAGGTCATACTGCTGTCATTATGCAAATCAAGCAGGCGGCAAACTTCCGTATTTCTCTGGAGACTTAACGCAATCCGGATACGGCTTAGGTAACTTCTTCGGGGGGGGGGGTAGCCAAAAAAGCATTACCTTTTCTAAAAACTGCTGGCAAGGAACTGCTAAAAACGGGTGTTCAAGTGGTCGGCGACGTGCTGTCAAACAAAAACGTAGGCGAGTCCATACGAGACAGAGGCAAAGAAAGGCTGATTGCCATGCATCGGAAAGTTTCTGAGATAGTAGACGATAGTGATCCTCGAGATAACGCTCAGGTCTATCGCTCGAGCCAGCCAAAAAAGCACAAACGCGAGAGAATTGCAGCGGAGCCAACCCAAGGAATTCCCATCAAAAGACGAAAAAAACAAACACTTAAATCGCACGACATATTCGTTTAAGAAAGGTAACAACATGTCCCTGTTACACGAACGCTCTTGCGACTGTCTAAAGTCAGAACTGGAGTTATTCAATGTCCCACCCACTCAAACTAGCATCGAAAGTGGTTTTTTCTCGAAGTATTACCCCGTCACAACTTTAGACCGGGGTGGTCCCATTGAATTTAAAATAACAGTCGACAGCGAACACTACGTCGACCCAGCTCACATTTTTCTGTATACCAAATCACGTATTTTAGCTCAAGACGGAAGCCCCATCCCTGGAGAAATTGAAGTATCTGGAGCTAAAGCATTTAATGACGATGCAGTTGTGTTTCCGATCAATTATTTTCACGCGAGCAGGTATAAAAATGTGGAGATATTCCTTAATAATAAAATGATTAACCAAAGTGATAACCTCTATCCTTATAAAGCATTTTTTGAGTGTCTCCTTTCCCATGGAGCCGACTCGAAGAGAAACCAATTAAAAATGGGGCTTTTCAGTAAGGATACAATGGCAATGGACAACAACTTCAGCGATTTCGACAAGCCTGTTGCAAATGTAAACAAGGAAACGCACAACATGGGAGCCAGATGGCGCTACGAAACTTCCAAATTCAGCCGAATGTTTGAAATGTTTGGGCGCATACATTCAGAGCTTTTCTCTCAAGGCAAATTGCTCCCTGGTAATTCGACGATCAGAATTAGGCTGCACAGGGCCGATCCTTCTTTCTCACTAATGGCAAAATCTGCTTCCAAAAAGTATGCAATAGCCATCGAATCTGCGATTTTGTATGTCAGGCGAGAAAAAATTAGTGCTAGCGTCTTGGAAGCACATCAATTAGCTCTCCAAAAAGGACGATTTAAATATCCAATGAGACGAATTGAAATGAAATTTTTCACAAAAGGAGCTGGTCGACAAGACATTTCTGAAAATAACCTTTTAGAGGGTGTTCTACCTCGCAAAGTGATTATCGGTTTGGTAAAGTCAGAAGGCTTCCACGGTAGTTATCAATCATCCCCATTTAATTTTGCGCATTTTAACGTTTCACAGATGACACTGCGTGTTAACGGACAAGCTTTGCCGTACGATAGCTTAGAAATGAACTATAGCAAAAAGCACTATCTTCAGGCCTATTTTTCCATGCTGATGGCTTCAAATAAGCTCTTTCGAGATAACGATCTGGACATTTGTCCTGAGAAAGATTTTCCAAACGGCTATGCAATTTATGGCTTCGACTTAACGCCAGACTTGAGCAATGACTGTCACTTCCAGTTGGTGCATGAAGGAAAGCTAAGTCTCGAAATTAAACTGGATCACTCCTCTACATCTAGCATTACCGTGGTTTGCTATTTCGAGTATGACAGCATTCTGTCTATAGATTCCGACGGTACAGTTTACTACAATGAATAATGTGGCAATTACGCGGATACTCACTGGTCACAAAACCACACAAAATATATTTAAAGATGTATTTCCTTCTGATCAAATTCCTTTGTCGAGGCCAAAATTTAAACCCGTATGTTACGTTGCCAATATCGACCCCGCGCGCTTTGCGGGCAGTCATTGGGTCGCCCTGTACTTGACCCCTGAAGGCGAAAATGAATACTTTGACAGTTATGGTCTCCCCCCATTCTCCCCAGGTTCTTAAAACTGCTAAGATTCGATTATCGTTATAACGCAACCCAACTGCAAAGTTTGAAATCGACAGTTTGTGGACAATATTGTGTATTTTATGTCTGGAGAAAAAGTTTGGGAGAAAGTTTAGAAAGAATAATAAACTATTTTACAGATGAAAGACACGAGAACGATTTAATAGTAAACCAAATTGTGGAAGACGAATTTAACGTAGATTTAGATGTCGTCAGTCCTGATTTTATTTACAGCCAGATGGCGTCGACATTGCACAGATTCCAGCTTCATCTTAATCTTGCAGGGCTTCGCCGCTATTAACAATGGATGGAGTGGAACATATAAAACTATTTGCTTCAGACTCAGAGGAGGAGGAAGAGGAGGGAGAATGTCCGCCAACGCCGCCTGCAGCAAACAGCACGAGCAACCACGAAGAATTCGTATGCATTAAAAAAACCCAAAAGGACGCCTGGATCCCAACCCGGGGTAGTCCAGGCGCTGCAGGTTTCGATTTGTATTCCTTGTCTGAAGTTTATATAAACCCTTACAATATTGCCAAAGTTCAAACTGGTATAGCAATCGTCAAATTTCCAGAAACTTGTTACGGTCGCATTGCTGCGCGTTCCGGATTGAGTGTTGTGTACGGACTGCACGTGTTAGCCGGAGTTATCGATCCTGACTATAGAGGTGCAATTTGTGTGGTACTGCACAATCTGGGCAAACACCCAATCTACTTGCCCCCCCCACAGCAGGGTGACCCAAATTATTTTTGAAAAATTCATGACGCCCACCGTTCTTCTGGAAACTAAACATCCGGACCCTGGTACAGAGAGTGCCAGGGGAAGTGCTGCGTTTGGCGAAGCCGGTGGTCTATTTTAACTTTCGACACCAAATAGCCAAGATGAAAACATTGGGAGGCTTGACTTATAATATAATGACTTTACAAGGAAAGCAGTCATGTGACTATAATATAATGACAATGTTAATACTGACTTTACAAGGAGAGCTGCCATGTGACATTATTTTATCCTGTTTATAACGTTAAGAAACATTTTAATTATGCTTGTGTTAAATTGCTCGTTGTTCTGCTGTCGGGGATACGGTAAAACCTGCACGTCGTGTTCCGGCAGGTACAAGGCGGTTGGGCTGCACTTAATTGTGTTGGCTTTTAATCCCTCCGTGACAGCAGAACAACGAGTTTGCGTACATCAAATGTAAATGTTTAGGTATAGGTAAATGCGTTAGCGAGGAACACCTTCGACATCGAGAAGCCACGTCGAAAACATTGGGAGGCTTGACTATAATATGACAATGTTAATACTGACTTTATAAGGAAAGCTGTCACCTGACTCTATGTAGTTTTTTATGCTGTTTGTAACGTTAAGTGTTAAATTGCTCGTTGTTTTGCTATCGGGGATACGGTAAAACCTGCACGTCGTGTTCCGGCAGGTACAAGGCGGTTGGGCTGCACTTAATTGTGTTGGCTTTTAATCCCTCCGTGACAGCAGAACAACGAGTTTGTGTACATCAAATGTAAATGTTTAGGTATAGGTAAATGCGTTAGCGAGGAACACCTTCGACATCGAGAAGCCACGTCGAAAACATTGGGAGGCTTGACTATAATATGACAATGTTAATACTGACTTTATAAGGAAAGCTGTCACCTGACTCTATGTAGTTTTTATGCTGTTTGTAACGTTAAGTGTTAAATTGCTCGTTGTTTTGCTATCGGGGATACGGTAAAACCTGCACGTCGTGTTCCGGCAGGTACAAGGCGGTTGGGCTGCACTTAATTGTGCTGGCCTTTAATCCCTCCGTGATAACAGAGCAACGGGTTTGTGTACCTCAAATTTAAATGATCAAGTATAGGTAAATGCGATATAGTTTACTCTACTATTCATAAGTTAATTATTGTGGTAACCATAAACACGGGCCCCAGTGTGCTATTCATTAATGGTTTGAATTTTTCCCGTTCACTATGGAAAGCATCAATGACATAAGAAAGTTGTATATTTCCGAGGCACGCTTGCATAATTTATGCAAGGTGAGTGGCTACTTCCAAAACATTGCCAGCAGCTTGCCGCGTGTTGCTGACCGTGTTTTTGAGGTGCAGGTTCCCCCACTCCCTGGGGCCTTACCATTTGAAACGTTCACCACGGGAACCTTAATCTCTGTTATTTACCATCTAGGCTATTACGACCAGCCTCGACAGGTGGCGAACGAGATACCTCTGCTCGAGGTGTTACACGCGGCAGTATTTTTATCCGCGGATAGTTGGTTGATTTCCACATTAGATGCTAGGTTAAATAAAAATAATATATCCGAGATCTTTGATTCATTTTATAAAACATATGGTCCGGACCACATAGCTACAAAATATCTGTTTAACAAATTTTATATTTGGTTCGGGTATAAAAAAAATAAAACACTTTCGCTTGTATGTCCAGAAAAAAAGATCAAAAAACGCAAAAGACAACATCGCTCCAGGTCTGTTGTTCGCTACCTGACGGACCGCCAATTGGAAACGCTAGCTCAAAATTCCACACATTTTAGTGCTTACAAGCATTTCACAAATTGTAACCAAAATATGATATCATATAAAATTCCCGTTGGTCTGTTTATCCCCTTCAGACCGTCTGCCTTTATTACTTGTTTAGATTTTCTGTTAAACCCACAGAGCATTCCCGATATGGGAGATATTCCCATCTGGGAATTTTATTTTGTAGCTATGTATCTTGATTCACCATTACTTGATATTCTTTTATATCATCACTTTTTAAACTTCCGCAATGTAGTAGATCTGTTAATAACTGTCGAGCGTGATGTTGGATTGTTTTCAACCGCAGGACAAATTATATTTCCACACCTAAATTTTCACTTTGGGCTATATCCCGACCTAATTGTCTGGTTATTTTATGCAGAAATTTATGATTGCGGCAAGCAGACCCTAACAAATTTCATTAAAAAATACAATTCCGGACTCACTATGTATTTGACCCGTCCACCTAAAAACGGAGCTTGTGCTTTTTGTTCGGGCAAAATAAGTTTTGTTGAACATTCTTTTATTGGATTCGCAAAAACGCTTCAACTTACCACATGCTGTTTCCATCCTGTGCACGCTGAGTGCTTCAATAATAGGACCAAAGGGACACAGTGTCTCTCTTGCCGAAACTTGTATTTTATATAGGGTGCATGCCAATTTAAGTATGAAACATATACATGAATAATCAAAATGATTTCCCCGGGTGTTGTTGTATCACTAATATATTGTCACAAACGAGCTTACGTTAAAATGACTTCTTTGATTTTTTTGACAACAACACAGTTACACATTTTGTGTAAACTAAGCGACTATATTCAGGCTATGAGTAGTCATTTACCACGGAGTGACGACTATTTCGTACTTCGAGTGCCCACGCTTCCGGGGGTTAATCATCCGGGCACATTTAAGAGCGTCCTAAATTATCTGACCTCGCCAAGTATAGAACCTGTCCCCTCAATAGCAAGCAACTTGCGCGAGGTCATACACGTGGGTATTTATATATTAGCAGACCCGCTTTTAGATAACATCCTTGACTATTACCTAAATTACCGCACCGCGCACACCATTTTTGTGTCCTTTTTAGAATTGCTTGGACCCGATAACCCCAGGGTACAATATTTATTCACATTTCTTTACTACCACTACGGTCTCCCCCCATCCAAAGTCTTAGAGTTGGTAACCGCCCGCACTCATTTGCGCACGCGTTTGTTAGGGAATTTTATTCGAAATTATCACAGAAAGTGTTGTCATTTTTGGTCTTTCCATCCAAACGGCGCAACCTGTTCAATTTGTAAGACAGCTATCCCAAAACACAGTGCTTTCGAGGGGCTGCAAGCCACAGTCAGATTCATGCCGTGCTGTTTTACTTTAGTTCACATTTCGTGCTTCAACTCAAAAATCTCTGACTATCCAACAAATTATTGCCCAGAGTGTTTTACAATGTTTAAATTTGGTTTAGTTGATGAATCTGTCAGTGCCCGATTATACTTTGGAGAAAATTTCCAACGTGAATGCCGCAGGGAAAGGAACGTCGAACCTACGGCTGTATATCCTCATCCTGGCCATAGGAATCCTCGACTTTTTCCCATTTAAACAGACGTGATGGTTGAAAACACTGCAATATCACCAAAATTGGATTGTTGTATTTTGACATTATTGTTGTATTTAATTGAAATAAAGAGATACAGTGAAAACACGTTATAGACACCATCTGTTAACGCCCTATGAAATGCGTCAGATAAGTGCATTATGTCAGACATCTGAATGTCTTTATAACATGGTCTCACTGTATAATTAAATCTTGTACATCTGACTTTTTGTTTTTTATTGCCACCACGGTTTTCCTGATGGAATGTGAAACTTTCCTTCAAGGAAATCAACGAAAACCGGACGACAATGAGGTGGTTGGTAGCCACTGATACCCGACGTGTAAGATCTGTTCCTCGCTTTATATCGAGCAAATCTTACATAAATGCGGTAGTTTGTAATGGAAACGGTTAACCTTACCATCTTCTACCTTGTCAGGTTGATAGATGGGGAGGGGAAAACCCGAGTCGTTTCCATGATACAAAATACCGGGGGATCCGGACTGTGTATAAATACACACACACGCTTTCTGTCTTGTTTCAATGATATGAAATACCGGTCGCCACACACGCACAAATGCGGGCGGAGTGCGGCACTTCCAGACACGTTCGAGGAAGGCCATACATAATTCCCTGATAACTGGTGGTGATACTTTCATAAATTCATTAGTTAAGGGAACTTATTTTGGGCTCCACGAGATTAACCACTCGACTACATAAAACCCTTAGCAGGTACTGAGATGACAACCTACGGCAACTGATGGGAGGACGCCCCGAGGTTTTAAAGTTTTTTTGCGGTCTCCATCCCCCGTGTTCCAGTACCCCCAAGTGTATACTGGGATGACAACCTACGGCAACTGATGTGAGGACGCCCCGAGGTTTTAAAGGCTTTTTGCGGTCTCCATCCCCCGTGTTCCAGTACCCCCAAGTACATATACTACTCATTGCATTAATTGCGCAATGTTCAAAATGGTGCTCACTACCATATGGCGTCGTGTTGCATTTGGATTTGTAACTAACGATCATAACTGCTTCAGACCCCCCCCCCCGGGGGGGGGACACATACTCAACATCAGGGTGGATGTGTCCCTCGGACATTTTTATACAAGACCCCAACTTAATCCTACACCAGATGTAAAAAGTTACCCTTCCTTAATCCTGTAATGTGTTGAAAGGAGTGCTGCATTGGTGCATCCTGGTGCATTTTGGAGACCAGCATTCCAATTTTAAAAAAGTCTTAGCATATTCTTAGCCTACTCCCCACAGAAATTCCCCCTAAAGAACGTATTAATTATTTCCAGCCTATATCCAAGATCTATACATTATTTTTTTTTAAAAATGAATTAGACATTCAGTTCACCCAAATAATTGTTACCCCTATCCTAATCCAGCTGTGTATATTTGGGGGAGGGGGAATTTTCTAATCCTGGGAGTAATCAAAATAGGGCCTTTCCCACGGCACATACCCAGTACAGTCCTACATGGGAGTACCCCACCCCCCTCTCCGGGTTCAGACCCAACCGAGCGGGCATATTAAAGTTAAGATAGTGAGTCATGTTTTACAAATACATTGACGACCATTTCCCCTGTTAACTCGGAGAACAGACACCTGGAACCTAGCGATACTAGATAGGCTATCATACCGCACCACCGTGGCTAAATGCAGCAGCTATGCCTTTGCCTTTTCCCCGTCCCAAGTAAACTGTCCAGACAAGTTGAAATAAAATGCTGTGTTTGAGCTGACTTTACTGCAAAATAACGGGTGGTCGTTTGTGGGGTGATTTTTCTTGTCGTTGGTCGCGTGTTGCAGCAGTGGTCTAGCCTCTAGGGCTGTCCAACTGGAGCATTGGAGCAAATTTTGCATCACAGTTTTAAAAAAATGCTATAGAATTTGTCCAAAATAAGTGTTTCGCTGGAGAGGAAGGTGAGAAAATGCTCTAGGGAATCTAAATTTGCTGCTACAGAGATTCCCAGTTGTACATCACTGTAGCGTTCGCGTCAGGTCATTTAACATTGCAAAAACGCCCATGCCAAGGAAAATTGGTCATTTTGACCAGGTGGGGACTGGGATCGGTACTTGCAGGTGCTACTGTACCATGATTATTCTGTGCAGAACCTGCCACGGTATATCAAAGAGAGTGAACGTAACAATGTTTTCAAATATAAGGTGAAATCATTCTTGACGCATGACAGCAATGAAATGGGAGTACTGGAGAGAGACCGCTTTATATATTTATAATTCCAGTATCTTAGTGTTATAAAAATTATGCGTTTGATGCTTATATTTATTTATTGATTGATTGATTGATTGATTTAAAATATAGATCTGTCTTTTAGCTCATAAATGATTAAAGCATTTCAGCTACAAACCTATGCAAAGCAACTCAATATTTTTCTGACTTCACACTTGCTATTTTCATGTTGTAGTCCACCATGGAAATAAGCCGATAAGATTCGCCTGGCATTTGGTGCTCCCATTCCATGAATCATAATTTGGCGTGCTTTCAGCAATTATATTGCACAGACAATGCTAGTATATATGTGTGAATAAAATATTATCAATCAATCAACATTCAGTGATAAAAGTTAAGTACATTTAGGCCTAATGACTATCTTAATGTTTTTTCCCCTCTTGCTTTTGCAGAGAAAATACACAACTTACTAATTGCAGGATTTTCCCCAATTTTATAAACATAATGTATGTGCAAAAGTTCCCTAAAGCGTCACATGTATAAATACAAAAATTGTCTTATCTTAATTGATAACATGCCGATGGTCTTTTTTTAATTTATTATTTCACTAATTTTTGCCAATTTTCATCAGATTTTTTTACATTCTGAGGGAAAATATCCGAATCAGTAGGCCTACAATAAAGACTAAAATATTGTGATTTTGTCAACCATGTCAAAAAAAGCGAAGATTTCACACTCGAAACTCCCCAAAATGAACCATTTTGCATGCTCGAATTCGACACTTTGGGGACGGGTGGGGGGGATGCACCCAGACCCTCCTAGCATACTTCAGGCGCTTGCTTTGGCCCTTTTGGCCACATAACTTTATGTCTCCTCTGGGCCACTGGAAAAAAAAATATGTAGGCTACCTTTTTTGGACCACTTGGGTCTGTGAGCTTCTAGCACTGGCCTGGGTCGATCAATATTGATTAGGGAAGCGCGGCTTGAAAGTAGGCCTACCTTTCTATGTTCCATTAATTTTAGGGTTGAGCCTTTTCAGTAGAGTCTGTCATATTACCAGACCCACACATATATTTTTGTTAAGCCTTAGGTAACTTGGACATTTGTTGAAACATGTTTAAAATGGATAATATTTTTAACCCTTTTACACGTTACCTCATTGGAGGACAGATTAATTTGTTACTCGGGCATAGCCGGAGGCACTTGTAGAAATATAAAATATTCCAGTTTAGTTTGTCCATTTGCTCTATCAATAATTTTCACAATGTAGGATGTTACAGTAGGCTACATGCATCATGTTTACGTTTTTTGGCACACACACACCCTGATGTTGAGCATATGCCCACCCCCCCCCCCCACCCCCGGGGTCCACACTTGGCAGGCCTACACTTTGGAGGAGCACGATTATAATTACCAGTTGGGGGGGGGGGGGGGAGGAGAAGGTTATAACGGCGTGAAATTTGCCCGACACATACATGTCATGGGTCCCTCTGTGTAGGATATAGTCGCGGTGTTTAGGCTTTAGCATTCTCGGATAAGGACGGACGCTGTTATGCTTCCTCCGCATCCGAGAGAATGTTAAACACAATCTCACTAAAGGCCGAGATACACGATGTGACCCTTTGCATGCGCTCCCGTTAACAAGACCTGAAGATTTACATATAAATTATAATTACGAAGGAATATATATTGGGCCATTTTTGAAAGCTGCACTGTAACTTTTCCAGTTGCAAATAAAAAAATATATATATATAATTGCAATATAGACATTTTTTAATGTCACGAAATTGTGCCATGTTATAGTCACCATAATAGCTGTTGTAATTATTATTGTTATTAAGCCTATTATTACATCGTCATCATTATTGCAACAGACATTTTCTAATGTCACAAAATATTGTATCATCATCATCATCATCATCATCATCATCATCATCATCATCATCATCATCATCATCATCATCTTCATTCATATTATTATCATCATAAGAATTATTCCACGGAATACCAAATAAATGGAATGTATATTTTCGTGTATTTTAATGTATGGCATTGGCAAACCAAATGAATTCCCGCTTGAAAAAAGAAACGAATTTTATGAAAATATTTTGCCCCTTATTAATTGAACTACCTGTATTTAAGGTATTGGAACTAGGTGCGGGTATGAAACATATTTGAATCGCAACCTGAGTGCCTACAGATACAAAATACTCGAAAAGTATCAAAACACCCTATGTTCATGTTAGGCCTACCATGAACAAGAAGAAGAACAACAACAACAAATTATGAAATAAAATATGCATGGCTATATTACCATATAAGGCATATATATATATATATATATATATATATATATATATATATATATATATATATATATATATATATATATAAAGGTCGAAATATTATTACTGTCTTACCGGTCATTGAGACGATTCCTGCAATTTCCTGTATCAATTTGTCTCTCATGCTTCTGTTCTTATTATTTTCTAGCACTATAGTGTTGTTGACCCACAGAGACCGACGGTCTCTGTAGTGTAGGCCTGTATCAAAGCATCCACCTGGCACCTGTTTTGTGATAACGTTTTGCCTTCCACATCGAAGGTGGGTTCGTTGGACACGTCCTCCATGTCTCCCAAAAGAATGAATATAGTAGGGTAAGGTATTAGAAAAGAGAAGAGCGAATAAAAGAAGAAAACCTAACATGTTCCTTTTATTTCAATAGGTAGTCTCATGCAACGAAGTGGCCAAACGGGTCAGAAGTCCTTGCAAAGCGCTCGTGCAACGCAAGAAATCACGCCGAAATCCGACAGTGTTGGATCAGGGCGACGTGTTGCGGGACCCGACTTTGCATGTGCCTACAACAGCAGGGTGGTTACACGAAGCAAAGTGTTGCATGCGATGCGTCTTATGTGATAAGTCACCTCGTGTAACTCGGCCTTTAATGTGCAATGTTTTTCTTAACAAACTCAAGGTTCGCTCAAGCACGAAGTACCCCTTCTTGCTTTCTATTCAATACAATAATAAAACTACACGAGCGTAGTTTTATTATTATTGACAATGTGCGTGCCAAGCTCGTTCTCTGGCCGGCTTCTGGTCATGTCAACAACTCAAACCGCGACTGTTCAGGTTTTCAATACAAAGTTTATGCCGTAATGTGTGACCAAGATAATTGCATTAAATTTGTAGTAGGGCCCGGCAGAGCACCGTCTACTCTCTGCTGCAACATGTTAATTAATATGCGTGAATGACCATGACATGCATGAATGAGTAGCAATTTTATTGTAATAAACTTTTATGAAATCTCATAAGTTTGTGTTCATTTTAAAGAGAATGAAATGCTATTTCCAGTGATGGAACTCACTGCATGACTTGCACAAGCGTTGTTAGCCCACCCTGCGTCAAAAACAGGGTAAAATACAAAGTGCGCCGGCAGCCTGATGCCTCTTTCGCATCGCGGCAACAAAATCCATAGCATCTTCAAAGACGTTTCGCAGGGCCAAGGTTGACTCTTGACTCGTTATAAATAGCATATCATTACAAAGCTAAAGATGTGTAGTTTCGAATTCTTTTTTTTTAACTATGTCATAACTACTGTAGACTTGTAGTCTGTAGTTAAAAGTTAAATTTGGTGAAGGATTATGTGGAAGGGTGTAGTTTACAATAGGTTAGTTAGCTGTGCTTTGCCTTTGCTGATGGGATGATACATGAAACAATTTACATATATCAAACACTTGATGATGCTTTAAAAAATCCAGAGTGTAGTGCTTGAAGACAAATAAATATGCTTTGTAGTACCAAAGTTTGATATTATCTTAAGTAAAATATTAAAATGCAAAGTACTCTTTGTTATATAATACAACTTTAAAAAAAGTCATGAGACATTATTTCATGACTGCAGTTTTTCCATTTGATCAAGGGATGCTGTAGTGTTTAGTATATGTAGGTAATTGAGAATACAGTGGTACATGCTATTTGAGACCACCCCTACTGCCAGAAGACAAAATTGTTTTCATTTAACAGTTAGTCTTTTTCTTTTAAATTAACAGAGAAATTAGATGCCAGTGCCTTGAAAGGCTGGTCTCAAAAACATTTTGTGATCTTTCATGAAATATGAGTCTGTATAGCAGGTAATATTGTATGACACTTCTTGTTTTTCATCATAGTGCACAATGAATAAAGGTTATCCCATGCATGTTAATGACAACCAAGTCTTTTTTTTTCTTGATTATCGAGCAACCTCTTGTCATGAACATGGAATATGCAATGTTATTTATAGATTTATGATTATGTCATAAGACATAAAGAAATGAGTTTCGCACACAATAGGGATCTTTGTTGCATGTGTGTGTTATCTCACCTTTTTGGGGTGAGATGGACATTCGAAGCATTCTGCATTGTGACTGGGCATGGGGACATCTCAGGCAAGTGCTTAATGTGGACAGTGTTCACTACAAGAAGGTTTCCCTCATTGCACTGTGGGGCATGCACATACACATAGACAAGGTCATTACCTTCTGTAAACCTATTGTGTCCACACCTAATGTAAAGTATGTAAACTCTGACACAATCAGCATTGCCCAAATAATGACTTAAATTGTTTTTTGATATGTTAAATCAAATAAAATGTAAAGAAATTTCTTTACTGTAAATTTGTATACAAAAATAATGGAACACTTTGAACAGTGTTCTTTAGAATAGATAAACAATATCAAACATTCATCTGCAATTATTGGCTATTTTGCTCTGGTATCATCTGTCATTAATTGTTGCTCAATTTATGATGGTTGCTAGGAGTTTAATGTTATCAAAATTTAAGATAACATTTTGGCTTGTTCAATCAAGTCAGTGAATGTACACTGCAAATGTCTAGTGTATGAAGGTGATGGCATGGAGTTACAGTGGAAAGTTGTTTAACAGACCATTTTTGTGGAAATATCATTAACAGGCTTGTTTCCTGTCTGAAAACTTAAAATGCTGAAGTACCAATGGGGACATTCAGTAAAATAACCTTTTGACAGTCCCTATGTCTCTTAAGTCAATTATCAACTGTTTGTGTTGTTATATTTTAAAAGATGAAACTCCGATGCACATGCCCACATGGAGACCTGGCGGTGAGAACAGCAAGTGTGGTGTCACTTTCATCCACTGTTGTGTTTGGTCGAAGGAAAATACAACTCATCCATGTTCATTTAAAAACAAATAGTGATTTTTGTTTTCATTGAGGTTTTCAAGCACTTGTTTACTCTTTGTACCCATGTTATGTGCATTTTCCACAGAATTTGTTCATGCTGACAAGTCTCTCTCTCTCTCTCTCTCTCTCTCTCTCTCAGATGACGCCATGTTTGTTAAATTATATTTTTCTTGTCAGCTTCCTTTCTTACTTTGCACCTCCCTTTTTCATGTTGAATGTGATGTATGATTTGCAAAAAAATTGCATGCAATGTTAAGAAATGTACTGTACTACAAACAAGTATGAAAAAAAACATGTGAGAAAGATACTGTGTTGTGTTTAGTCCCTCGCTCCTTAGGTTTGAAAACTCAGCTGACGTGAAGCATAGACTTAAACACGCATGGCCTAATTACAGCCATTCCTACATATCCCAGTTAAAGCACATATTGTCTTTCACTATCTTCTGGCACAATAAATATATATATATATATTTTAATAACATATCAAATGTCAACATCTTAATTTTAATAACATATCAAATGTCAACATCTCCTCTACACTCCAACAAAAACAGACTTAACTTTGCGTGTGTCACTGTCATCTTGGGTTAAAAAATCAGTTTTAAAAGTCAAATTTACTTATTGAATAGTATCATAGTATGAACCAATATTTTGGTCCCATTTTCTTAAATCCTTACAAACTAAACAAAGATTTGAAGGAAAAAAATTCTGGCTTTACTGTCTTTTTCGTTCATAGGCCTAAGTAATTGATCATTGTTTTAGTCTGCAGATTATACCTGAAAAAAACTCCCGACAACCCGTGACATCCATTCATGTGTAATCGCAAGCCAAATAACTTCACCTCTTATATATGAACCATCTATTTTCGGCTTCATGTATTTTAACTATTGCAGTACCGATTTTGAAACTGAATCAACAGCTTGCTTGGGCACACCTTGCACGCACTGTGTGCAAAGTGCACCGAGGCAAGCTGTTGACCGAGACCATGATTTATAAAACAAAATTTAGACCAGGCATGCTGGTGCTTAAATGAAAGAATTTGAATAAGAGTAGTTTCTATGTATAATTCATATCTGTATACAGCATCACATTACTGTAGAAAATTATTGAGCTGCAATGCATTGGTCAAATTACATTCAGATTCAGAATAAATGTACTGAATGGTATAGGCCTACTTGCAAGATTCAACTACACACACACACACGTGTGTGTGTGTGTGTGTGTGTATAAATTAGACTTCAACGTGAATGTTATAAGTTGCAGGGATTGTGGTGTAAGGGACTATGGATGCTTTCTTTTTTTGATAAAGATTTTCAAAATTCAACAGGTCAAAAGCATAAACTTTGAAAATGATGATATGAGAACTTGTCAAAGGTGATTTTTCCCCCTATTTTGGGTGTAAATAACATTTTGTAAGTTCAAAGTGTCAAGTTATTTCTTCTTGCATACTTACAGGAGTACAAAGTTAGTTAAGTCTAACATTTCATTAACAAAACACAGCAAAACAACAGGAACAGAAGAAAGATTTATGGGACTATGCATATTTTCATGCCAGAATTTTCAATTTTGTACATTCTCATAGAGCTATGATTAAGACACAATTTAACAATTTTAGGGGCAGGCTAATTTGCTTTAGTATCCAAATTCAAAGTACTAATAGGGGTGGGGGGATGAACTCTGCATGTACCTTGCAACAATGGTAATACATGTATGTACCACTGAATAAAATGTATGCATGTAAGTCTGTCTATGTATTTGGTGCTCAAGACAGAAATTGATCAATTTATTTTATATCCTCTGATTAGGAATTAGTTTTGTATCTATGCATGCTGCTGTGAATGTTATATGGTAGAAAGAGTGCTTTTGTCACATTGTCTTGGTCACATTATGAGCATAATCTCCAGTCATGTGTTAGTGATGCAATATTTTATATGCATGCCATTGTTGCTTACAAGTCTAACTACATTTTAGTGAAGTCAGTGTCACATCTGTTTGTTAACACATATTCACTGGTCAATAAATTTGATGTCTTTGACTTGTTTGGTTCAATAAATGATGATGTTATAATGGTGTAGAACAACATGTATTATGTGCCAACTGTTCTACAAAAGAAGTGAGCTAAGTTTACAGCAGGGCCCATTACATATACATACTTTTACCTGCACAAAAATTATAGTAAATAGAAAGAAATCATGTTTACATGGCAGACATGAAATTCATGTTTGTATGCTTACATAGTGAAGTATTTCAATGCCAGTGTCATGACTCTATACATTTTTTCCAAGGAGATCCACAGTGTGCAGCGGAGCACAGCAACAACTTCTCTGTGCAGGAGTACTTTATATGCATGTACCTGTATTTTCTTCACTTTTAGGATTTCAAAAGTAGCTGAGTTATTATGCACTTGGCCAGAAAAGTTAAGGACTGGTATGAAAAGGATGAAATTGATACAGGCCAACCAGAGTCCTTAAGGACTCTAGAGACTTTTTGCATGATCAAAAGCATAAATTTCAAACTCATTTAAAACATGTGTTGTTATCTCAAATGGGGACTATGATAACTGAGATGCCAACCATTACTCTTTTGGGGAAATCATTGCTATTTTATCACAAATATCACTACATTATTAATCTTTGCTGAAATAAGTTAGTACTTTTGCCCTCTCCACGACATACATAAACATTTAGGTTTATAATACATGTATTCAGAATATGCTAAAATGTCATTGAAAAGTAATAAAATCAGTATAGATATATACTTTTGTCAGTTGAAAGGATTGAAATGAGTTCTCTGTCAAGAAAACATTTCTATTTGGTTACTATTTATTTTTTATTTTGATTAAGTTGACTTGTCTATCAATACTCACATATGAAACTTTTCTTTTAATAGTATTGTGTAGTCAATACTTTAATAATCATCCAACAAGTCACTTGTTGAATGATAAATAACTCAAAAGCAAAATTCTACATGTATGTAGGTCGGCATCTCTGGTGAGAATAGCTCTCCCTGTTATCTGTCATTGTGAAAATTAAGGTAGTCGCTGCATAAAAGGTGACATGGTGTTTTGTCTTTTATATGTTGTAGGAGACCACATGTGAGGAAGCAAAATCACCACCACTGGATGCTGTCTGTGAGGAAGCTGGGGTATGCAGCAAATTGTGGAAGAGATGCATCCAAGGAGAGTTGATAGATGTTTTGCCACCGCGGGAAAAGATGTCAAATGGGGTTGTTAGCAGATTGGTAGATTGGTCCAGAAAGATTGGCGTTGATGAATTGAGTATTATGCAAGGGATTGCAACTTTACTTGGAGAAGTTATTGAGGATAGACAGTTGGCAAACTTCAGAGGGAAAGTTAAGAGGGTGAAAGAGAACTTTCAGAAGTTAGGTAAGACAAAGGATGCAGATGGGCCAGCAAAGTTACAGGTATTCCGGGACGAGGTTTTTACTGAAGCTACTGTAGGCAGTCTGGGGGATGCAACGCAGGGAGACCAGACACGTGAGCTTGGTATTTTTGCGTGTATGCTTTGGGAAGGGGGGGGGGGGGGAGGAGCATTTTTATTTATTTTCTCATTTGACCATCACACAAATGGATTTCAGACCTGTGTTTTTGGTATTATATGATAAAAGTGCCCCCGAAGGCCCTCTCATCTGATGTAAGATTCAAGTTTAACATACAAAATATTGAAAATCCAGTGTCGACAGCGGAAAAGCCGCGGCATCTTCGGAGAATCTATAATAATCATACTAAATCTATAAATATATATTAAATTCGGCATTGAACACCCTTTAAATGGATTGCAGATTATGTGTTCCAGATTGACAATATTGCAGTGTATAAAATGATATGGCTCATAGGGTGACAGGGTTTTGATAGAAATACCTGGCAGTGAAAGTGGCAAAACGGGCACTTTTTGACACCTCGGCGGATGGCCTCTGTCTGTGTTGATTTTCAAAAGCTGTAATTTTTGTGAAAATAAAGTTATGACGTGTAACTTTGTATTTGTTGTTAACTTTTATAGTTGCGTCCATAACATAAATTTCAAGGCTCTAAATATGAAACTTTTGAAAATACAGAACTTTCAAAATTGCAACAAATAAGCCATTTTTGATGTTGCCGCGTGAAAAAAGACAAAGTCCAGAGTCTAAAAATGGAAGTTCAGACCCTTGAAATTTCAAAATGATACATATATATCTCACTGATTCTTATGTTTCTTGTGTATTTATCAGGTTTTTGCACAAAAATGAAAAATGGTTTTATGAAATAAAATTTGGAAAAAAAATGGGAGAGAAAGATGATGTTTTGTAATATAAGGGAACAGCTCTTTCGGGGTCGCGACGCAAGCCCCATCTCCAGAAAACACATACATTGATGTATCTCAAGAAATACTTGACCATTTTTCAATAATTTTGGAATCATTGGAAAGCACTTCGAGAGTACTACCATATGCAATGAAAGAGGCAACTTGAAAATTCTGTGCCTCCCCCTACTTGCATGTAGTAACAATGAATATTTGAGAAACTCTCAACTAACGTTAGAGTTCGATACTAGGCCAAGGCTAGGACTAGTAGGAGTATGAGCCTAGGCGTACGTGTACACCCAATTAGCCTATATATTCTGTCTCTTTTCATATACCAGTAGGCCTATATGAATCAATAATGAACACGTGTAGCGTGTTGATAAAATTGTACCCTTCTTACATATGGTCAAACTTTATATTAAAAATACAATTGTGAAAATGAGCACATGCAAAAAGAGACGAGCTCAGACTTTCTTGTACATTTCTTGTGGTTTAAGACAAAGACAGGTTTATGACCTGGCTTGACTGGTTGACTTGAGAATGTAGGCCTATAACAGGGCTACCACTGTTACGAGAATGTAGGCCTATAACATTAACACTAATAACAGGGCTGTCACTGTTAGTGTTATGCAATTGTTGCCTTTGTTGGCCCACAGCCACAACAGGGCTGCCACTGTTATGAATATGAGGATGTAGGCCTAGGCCTATCACATTCACAGGGCTGCTAGTGGTACGATCAGACACATGATTCGACCTATTGTCACTATTAGCAGCGACAAACGTACATGAAGGCCTAGGCCTATCCGTTAGTGATGAGCTTTGTTGGTTAGTTGCGATTTGGTCAGATGTCATGTGCAGTGTGTGTCGGGCGGGCCTTGCCATTTGTGTGAAGTGCAGAAGAAAGATTCTTCCGTTTGGCAATGGGTGGGGCATCCAGGTATGAAGGCATTGAAGCCAAGCTCGAGTCGAGACATTTTTTGGCCACTTACAGTTTGTATATCCTTGGCTTCATACCCAGCTGCTGACAAAGCGCTGACACACGTTTTCCTCAAGCAATGGTTTGTGTACATTTTTGACAGACCACCATTCTCTGACATTGTTTTCATGAAAGGGTACAGTTTGTCAACTCCCACAGGGCAATTTTCATACCGTGAACTGTTTTCGTCAAGTGGTTTATATTAGGACCTACCCCGTGGCCTTTGTCTGATACAGTGCATCACATTTAGAATTTTAGGATTTAGTTTGCTAATGCACTTTTTAAAGACCTTCCCTGGACAGTCACTGTCGTTTGGTTGTGCATACATAACACATTGCTTCTCATTTTCTATAGCATTCATTCCCTGTCTTGTCTTTTCAGTTTCATTGTACCTCATCTTGATATATTCCACACCCTCATCATCTTTACACAGTACAAATGTGTCCTTTTTCAAGCTACGCAGGACCTCCCGACCCCGCCTTCCAAAATGAATACCAAGGATGAAAAACAGCCTATATTGTAACCCCTGAGGTGTGTCAAGAAATACATATTTGTACAGTCTCTGAATGTCACCGTCAAGAATTGTTTCTTTTCCACATGATGTGTCTTCGCCATCCTTCCTTAATTTTGCCAGGTAGCCACTGAAGACTTTATTTGCAGACTGAAACTCGCTATCCGCCATCAAGTTTATTTGACGATCAAATGGAGGGGAGGTCAGGTATCGGTTTAAGCCAGATCTGATCGACACATATGAAGATTTTCCATATTTTTCTTTCTTTTTGTTGCGGATCCCAAAGTAAAACCTTCTGAGGAGACCTGCTAGTTCATCAGCTGGAAGAGGCTCGAATTCTCTACTTCCATGGTTTTCAATCAACCAATCTGAAACAAAGCGCTAATTATCTTTGAAAAATTTACTTCTTTGACAAAAATAATGTTTTAATATCAGTTGGTATTCTCTAATAGGAAACCAATCCTCCAGATAAAAATTAAACAAGTTTTCCTTTTTTCCCCCAAATTAATGATAATTTAATCGTCTATGGAGTACGACGATTGACAATTTATTCATCTATTCCATGCCAAAATCATGTAGGCCTGTACATATGTGTAGGCCTACTTACAGCGAAAATTGAATGCTATTTTATGGTTGGGCTTTTTAAAACTCATAACAATAGGCCTAAATTAACTAGGTTTTTATGTGAACGTTTGATTTTTTAAAATTTAGCCTTTGCAATCTACTTAGCATTTAATTAATGCCTTTATATTACATGATGTTAACTGGCCGTAAAAGACTTGTTTAACTTGGCCACAGCCTGCAACACAAAGCAACACAAAGCAACACAAGAGTCTACAGTGAAATCATACAATGCTTACGTTTGCTGGACGCGGTCGTTCATGCATTATCGTCGTTTTAGACAAGATATATACTTCAGTATTGTGATATTTGAAGACAAAACAAACGGAGTGCACATATGGTAAGGAAAAGGCTTATAACGACCAGCACCATTGGCAAAAGTTGTTGCAAACGTAAATGTACATAGAAAGTGGGAATCATCTTTTACGACGGCACTTAAGCCAGGGAAGTGTTTGAAAAAAATAAAATAAATGAAAAAATAAAACCCTAGGGCCTAGGTATACATGTATAGATCAGAGGGTTGTAACCTTTGTCTGGTAGTCTCAGAAAACTGAGTCCGCAACATTTCTGGATGTTCTTATGAGGACAACCCGCGCACAAAAGTCCCCCCCCCCTCCCCCGAAGGTTGTTATCTTGTTTTCGTCCCAATTTTCCATCCATAATGAGTTACTAACGAGTAAAAGAAGCAGACAGGTTTGAAAGCTACCCGGTTGCGGTTGGCCGTTTTGATTGCCAAACATCGTAGGTACCTAAGCAGAATGTCAGAATACGTATTATCTCGGGTTCTGTGTGATGTCAGAAAGGACTGAAGTATGCAAATCAGAATCGTCTTCTCATAATGAGTTATGCATCGTCAAGTGCAAGACTTAACGTAGTTTAGTTTGACTAAACTTCTGACGTGTCGGTTGTCGTATGTTTTATAAACATCTGTATTTCACACCTGCATTCCGTCCCGTTGTGTGACAGTTTGCACTTTTTCAGGATTGCAGAATTGGTATACAAAAACATTTTACGGAAAGGCGACGTTGTTAAATTGTTTTGTGCGGACAGTTTCATGCACCGCAAAGGGACTCGAAACAAATGCTAAGCGTAACTAATGAGACGCTTATCCTTGCTTTTCTTCCATCTGTCTGTGTCTCAGCAATTGATTTCAGCTCATATGACTTGTCAGTCAGCTGATGTAACAAGTCGTCTGTCCGTCCGTCCATCCACAAATACAACTTCTCCAAAGCCGTCAGCCAGACCCACTTCAAACTTGGTAACAGTGTACCTTGGGTGGGTCTGTACCAAGTTTCTTCAAATGGTCTTGCTCCAGTGATTTTTTTTTTAGGTGGTGGTCATTTTTGTCAAAATCTCAAAAAATCGAAAAGAAAAAAGATAACCCTGGGTCAATTGCTTCGAAATTGCACAGGGACACTTCTAGGGACCCGTGTACAACAGGTAACGCTGCGATTATTCTATTGTGAGTTTGCTGTGTGCAGGCAATTTTTTACTTTTCCAAAACCGTCATTTAGTGTCTTATGACGTCATGGAAGTGTTGCTTGTGGAAGGGTTAAATTGGGTTGTTCAGTGGGTGATGATGTTCCGCATCCCGGATTTCTAACTTTTTTTTTTTTTTTTTTTTTTTATTCAGTTTGGGTACTTATCGTTAAATACATAACGAATGCAATACATGCGTATTGAATACAACGCAAGTCAATGGGGTGGCAGTGGTAAGCCATTTTTGACTTCTCAAAAACCGTCAGCCAGATTCACTAAAAACTTGGTACATGTAGCAATGTATTTTGTGTGGGTCTCCATCAAGTTGGTTCAAATGATCATAATTATTCCAGTGATCTTTGTAATTTGAATATGATTTTTTTCTCACTTTGGGGGGGGGGGGGGCAATTGCTTTGAAACTGCATAGGGGCATTTATGGGGATTCCTGGCCCTTAATTGTTCAACAGGTGGCGATGTGACTTTTTTTCTAATTCTCCATGAATTTTTCTCTGTTAAAGCTATTTTTTACTTTTCTAAAACTGTCATTCAGATTGCTCTGAAACTTGGTGGAAATATTGCTTGTGAGAGGGTTAATCTAAGCCGTTTAGAGAGTGGTGATACTCCGCATCCCTCATTTTTGACGATTTTTTTTTCAATTCGAAAACTTGTTGATCTATTTTTGCACTCCAATTGATTGCCACTTAGGTCTGTAAAGATTACTATATTACTTCATATTTTGGACCTCTTGTCCAAAGCTGTCGGCCAGATTCACTTCAAATTTGGTCGGAATGACTCTGTTTATGGGTACGTTGCTTCTGTGATTGTAATATTTTGATTTTTTGGTTAAGCTTACGTTTTGCTAAAATCTTGAAACATATTTAATACCGAAACCGCTTGACAAATTGCTTCGAAATTGCAGGACACGTCTAGAGGCCCCAGACCTTAATTTGTTCAAAAGGTGGCGCTGCAACTCTTTTCACATCTTTTAACATTTTTTGTTTGTATTTGCTTCTTTGAATTCTCCTAGAAGTTGCATTCTCTTGAAGTTTAGTTGGAATGTACATGGACTTAATCTTCACCAAACTTGTTCAATACCTTGTGTTGTTATTTTCTGATTTCTAATAAATTATTAACATTATGGCAAATTGGTAAGCAAAATCTGACATACCAGCTTATATCATGGTATATGAGCTGAACACAGCTAGGAGCTTGGAGTCATTCAGTTTTACCTCTGAAAATGTCAGAGTTCGGGATATAAAAATTGTGGAGCGATGCTTGATGTAAGACATGCAAATGGGAGAGGACGGGTGTCATAATTTCATTTTGCGTAATTGCACATTTTCATTTGCCTTGATTCGCGATTGAAAGTTTTATTTCTTTGACTGCTGCATCAACCAAATGTTTTTTATGAATCGTTGACCCGATGAAACCATTTTGTGCAAAATAGATAAAAAAAAACGATTATGCTGCATGAAACATGATCAGACCCCTTTACCCAACTTGAACATGACTATTCCACTAAGAATATCGCATGACCACCTGTAGGCCAGGTTTATTACATCAAATCTCATTATGGGAGCTGTGATAAGTTACCTTGCCATATTTAATAGCATATGCTTGCTGTTAAATTGGCGACCAACAGAAGCACTTATTTGTCTAAATTTGGAAACCAAACATGTTAAGAGCATACAAATATAAATATGTTTTGGTCCACTGTAACAAGCCATTGGCAGAGTCCAGACGTCACTACGGAAGAGGAGACAAACCTCCGCGTGCGTGTATTTTGCCTTCCTCCGCGTGCGTGTATTTTGCCTTTTAATTGTTTTTTTGTTTTTGTTTTTTTTTTTTTTACCGGATCACAGTCATTTATATCTCGGTGTTATATGTTGAAAAAGTCATTAAGTGTCCATATTGACAGTCAAAATTTTATATTTAAGGTGGCGGCTGCCTTTCCATAAATACATGACAAGCTGTAATGGCAGTTGATTTCACCAGCACACCCTCGGGCGTCGCCAGACGTGGTTGTCAATGCGTAATCTCGGAGGCCTTCATAATAACAAAGAGTCTTGCATCAAGGAGATTTTTCTGTACTATTGTTAGATCATAAAAGTTATACTTTTTTTCACAGCCGACACAAAGCGACATAAAAAATAGCATAGGTATGGAATAGCTTGAAATGATACAAGCTGGGAATGCAATGAAAAGTAATGAAATTTAAGTACAATCTCCGTCCGCAGAAATCATCAGCCGTGTTTCAATTCTGAAAAATAATTTCTATTTTTCTTGAATGGAAACCCGCAATTGGAATGAAAGGGGTAAATCGTGTGTGGCAACATTGACAGCGACCGCCAGATCCTTTTCGTTATAGGGCCCTTGAGAATAATATCTTTAGTCGTGCGTAGCAGTGCCGTTTTGTATATATATCGCAGGAATACAAAGAAAGTGGTGAAAGAGTAAAACAGAGAAAAGACGCTAATCATTTAACATCGAAGGCGTTGTACACAGAGTTAAGCCTTACCGGTCCACATGCACTCTGTGATATTGAATTCTCTTTTCTTGAGTTAAGTTATTTCACAATAGCCTGCCGCAAGCCTGCCACGCGAATCTGTGTGTACACACAGGTAAAAATGGATTGCCCAGTGAGGAACTGGGACGTTTTCAGTTTCGAAAAAATTACAGAAATTCCTGATGATTTGCTCACGATAGATACACAAGACATATTTCACAGTGACAAGGCACAAAATGTACCAAAACGTGACCGCTACAAAGAACTTGTTACACCTGAAATTTTAAATAAAAAAGTGTTAGAATCCGTACCCAAGTTGACCAGGCACAACAACAGCTGGGCCCCTGGGGCTCGGCGTGATTGGACCGCGTGGTGAAAAGGATAGTCTGAAACTAAAAGGGATAACAAGAGTCCCATTTTGGAATGTTAACGTTTACGAGACACTGATGTCCCGAAAATAGCTCATTGGATGTGTTTTTTCGTTCAGGAGTGTACACGCCAAAACAACAACCCAAACCCGGTAAACGATTAGCCAACGCCAGGTAAGAGTCTTTTTTCCCCTTGATCAGAGATATAAATACGTGTATAAAGTACACGTAAGCCTAAGTATACTGAACCCCAATGAAAAGTATCCACATAAAAAAATTAACACATTAATTTTGTAAGTTACTAAGTACTGTGTGTGCATATATGCATGGTTTGGAGCCTACATCAGGGTCATTCAGGACAACTTTTTAACTTTTGCAGGGTTGTTACATAATGCATGTGACTTTTGTGCACCGAATATGGCTTCTGACCACCACTCCTATTGGATGGCTAAAATGACCTGATGTTTTCAGTGGCTTTAAAAAGGGATGTTCAGCCAAGAAAAAAGCCAGTGGTCTCAGGTGTGTTGAGGCGATCATGCCGCGTCTGAGCCAAGGTCAAAGACACCATGCTTTGGGGCTTGCAGAGGGTGGAGTCCCAATCACTCAAATCGCACAAAGAATGGGGTGCACTCGGCGCACCATCCAACGACTAATTGAACGGCAACAAGAAACTGGATCCGTAGATGATCGGCCTAGGCCTGGCCGAGAAAGAGTGACAACACCTGGCCAAGACCGTCACATCCGGCTGATGCACCTGCGAGACCGTTTCCGTACAGCAGCCCAAACAGCCCGTGAGACTCAAGGGGTTAATCACCGTCCTGTCAGTAGTTCTACTGTGGAGAGGCGACTGAGGAGCAGTGGCCTAACAGCCAGAAGACCTTACAGGGGTAACCTGCTGACCCAACCCAGAAGAGAAAGACGACTGCAGTGGTGTAGAGCACACTCCAGGTGGACTCGCCAGCAGTGGAATACCGTCCTTTTTACTGACGAGTCCCGTTTTTGTGTCAGCAGAGCAGATGGCAGAGAACGTGTGTGGCGCCGGACTGGGGAGAGATATGCAGATGCCTGTGTCCGTCAGGCAGATCGATGGGGTGGACCCTCTGTCATGGTGTGGTCAGGCATCAGCAACCGCTACCGGACACCCCTAGTGGTCATTCAAGGGATCCTCAATGCTAGGCGGTACATTGATGAGGTGCTGGAGCCGCACATGGTCCCATTTATGGAGCAGCATCAAGATCTGGCGATCTTTCAGCAGGACAATGCACGTGCACACTCTGCAAGATTAACAATGAACTTTCTCAATGAGAACAACATCAATGTCATGGAATGGCCAGCGTTCTCACCCGATCTGAGCCCTATTGAACATTTGTGGGATCAGTTAGGCCAAGGTATTCAACGGAGCACACCTAGGCCTACTACCCGAAACCAGCTAATCCAAGCTCTGCAGGAAGAATGGAATAATGTTCCCCAACACAGAATTCAAACCCTGGTCAGCAGTATGCGCCGCAGATGTATAGCATGTGTTGATGCTCGAGGTGGCATCTTCCATATTGAACAGAAAAATTTGTGTGACTTTCAATTAGGGCAGTTAATGACATTTTTTGCCTGTAAGTGACGTTAATGTCGGTAGAGCGTGACATTATTTTTACGCCAGAAAAGTGAATGCTTTGTTAAGTTCTAAGCACGTCTAGGTATGAAATGTTTGAAGTATAAACAATAAAATACTTCAAAATTGGCATGTGGATACTTTTCATTGGGGTTCAGTATATATGTATTCAGATCCCTGACTTAGCCTGCCAAGATTGTTTTCAATTTTGATCACAGTATAAATACCTTCGGTGTTCTGCCACGCCCACCAACAATGGGCGTAGCAAAACACTGTTTGAACTACATGTACTCAGTGTGTCACAAAGAAAGTGCTCTTGGCAGGCTAACAGAAGGGAAATAAACTACGCAAAACTTATGTCTCCACTAATTTACTTGTATATAATCAAATTATGAACAAATATTTTGGAATTTCAGTATCATATTTTATCTTCATTCTCTTGGTACAGCGTTAACAGAAAAATGACCATCTTAGAGTGTCCATGCTTCACTGCACATGACAGGTTTTAAGTGAAAGTCAAAATTTGAAGTTCGCAACATTAGATTCAATGAAACCTGAAGTGGGTAATAAAGTTTTTTGTTTATCACAGAAGACTTGTCTCAATGATTTGATCAACGCATCACAGTATGCGTGTTGAACTATGGTAAAGTTTTCTGTCTGTATGAAAGTCTTTTTCTTTCTTTCTTTCTCATTATAAGAAAGACTAATTTTCATTTATAAAACCCAAATACCACAATGATCGTTACTAAATTTCAAAAGGTAAACATCACATTGGACGTCAAGAATTTTGCGTTTTCGTTTGTATATTCCACTTAGTACACAGATATCTTTTCGTCTCTTTCATATTATCATTCATTGAAGTTGATAACGTGTATTCCATATTCACTTACCTTGTTATGCGGAATGTACCACATAAATTTCAAATTTTTGATTTTTTCATTCACAAAGATAAACTTCAAATTTTTATTTCATTTCCATACTTATAAAGGCATATGGAATGGTTCAAATCTTATTTTTTTCACCCACAAGGCCATGTTGTGTTACTTCATCTTAAAAGGTATACTTCTTCCACAAATATGGTCTATTCTGTTCTGCATTCAGCTGCACACACAAATAATAATTTATTATCACTTCATTTACTCGTTTCAGTTGACAAAATGTATTCGACATGTACATAGGTTATTTGTTTTATGTTAAATGTATGTGCGTGTTTGCGTATATATATATTTATATATGCCTTCAAATAACTGGTAACTCCTGTGCTGAATCATTTTGTATTATAAAACACCACACTAATTCAACTTAAAATGAAAAGTTGCCCCTTGCCCTTCCAGGATATCATCTAATGTTACCACAGCTAAATTTCAGTTGTCCAAGTCAAGCAGATGCCCCTTAATTTCGACCCCTGATAAACATACCTACTACTAATATTAAGCAATTCAACAATAATGTTCCATTATTTCATTATAATTATTCTATATCCCACCTCATAGTGCATACTTCTTTATTCCATAACGCTCATCATTAAACACGTAGCAAACTCTTCTGTACGTTCCATGCACTATACTCGTAAAAACATTTTATCATTAAGAAATCGGTTATATAACTACAGCAGCAGTCGCATGAGCATGCTAAACTATATCCTGGCTTTCTAAAATCTTATTTCAATGCTGGATGTTGGACATATGACAACGCACGCTATTTGCAATTTAAAGTTACAGTTGCTAAGTGTTGCAAAAGATGTAAACTTATTCACATGCCTTAATAATCACATTCTTATTTTTAATACTTGAAATTTAACCCGTACACATGCAAAACATTATTGCCGCTGCACTTATCAACCAAGTCTCCTTTCAATTAAATCCACGTGTCTCCCTTTTTTAGGGCGTTTACCACTTTTATTAATGCGTCACACTCCTTTGAATCTATTTTAACTACTCTTACACTTCTTCATTGCATCCCAAAGCTTTACAGCTATATCCCTTCATTACTTCTCTTTTCAAAACAATGTATGGCATCGGCCTTTCGGCAAACTTTTCCTGCTGTTTGTTCAGTCCACACACATTTGTATGTCCACTGCATGCAACAAATTTTATAATGGTTCTTTCTCAACTCCAACTTTTACCTTTTTATTTCCAAATATTTCGTACGTTTCATCACTAATTCGTGCACAGTCTTCATGCATATCTATGTCCATTGCTTTTCTTAATTCACAACTAAACTTCATTGTGTTATTAAAGTCCTATGTTTCAATGTCATGTTGCCAGACAGAATTATCTCTGTGCCATCGGGACACGCCACATAGATAGATAACTTTATTGACATGAATCGATATGCATTACACGATATAGTCAAAACACATACAAACACAAAACTAGCATATCAACAATATCTACAGGAAAAAATGGAAGAAAAAGATTAATAAATAAAAAATAATAACAAATAAAATAATAAAAAAACAGAATTAAAAAAGTACACAGGCAGATAATTATAGGCAACATGAATATTTACAAAATACAGGTGCACCCAGTGATCACAGCTGATGTATAGGATTGGCACTTTATTCATGTTGACACCAAACCTCTTTCTTGACATGCACAAACCAATTAGAAGCCGAGTTTTTTTTTTTCTGGTGTCAAAAATAATGTTAATATACCCCAGTATTGGCAGGCCGGCCTCAGGGCTGTTGCCCATTTTCATAATATATAGGAACTTGTCATATTCGTTTAGGGCCACAAAGTTTGCATCTAAGCCTGTCAAATCAGAAAACAGATTGCTTCTATCATTTTGGTATTTACTACAACCGATTACCACATGGTACTCATCTTCAACTACTCCATTGTCGCATAAAACACATTTTCTCATTTCAATGGGTGTTTTTGGATTGGTGTACCTGCCGGTTTCAATAGCCAAAGTATGTGCGCTTATTCTTAATTTACTCAGGTTTGGCCTACGTTTAAGGGGCCGATTGTTTCGTAAGTATGGTTCAATATCAAATTTATCTTTAAATTTACAATATGTGCGAAGCTTATGAGAATCTTCTCTTCCAGTACCCTTGATATGTTTGTACCACTGGGCCTCGTACACATTCTGCAAGTGACTCAAGTTTTGATAACATAGCGTGTGTATTAACCCCTCCTAGGTTGTTCCAAGTTTCCTGCATACCAGCAAGATGCAAAATTTTAGAAATAGACTTGATCCAACAATCTTTCCCCTTATAGAATTGGTCATAGTTCTCCAATAAGCATTTAAAGGTCACAGTTCTCCAATAAGCGTTTAAACACCAGCGAGTTTTGATTGTAATTTTGAAGGTGGATCCAAAATTTTACGGCCATACAGGCTATTTCGATTATGATTGGGTAGCTTCCCAGTTCACCGCCGCATTAGTAGCTTTTCGATGTACACCAAGAATGTATTTCCAAAATTTTACGTGTATACTTTCCACAGTTGGTTTATTACATAGTGCAATCAAATTGTCATGTACACGCAATCCTTGTGCCAAACAGTTTCACAGCAATTGATTCCTTAATCATTTCATCCACCGGCAACACTTCCGTTGAATCGCCACATGTTGCGAGGTACTAAAAAATAAAAGTAGATCAGTGAGCAAAGACGCAACCAATGAAGCAAAGAGTAAGGAAACAAGAAAAAAGAAAGTAAACAAATACAGACCCAGTGTAGACTAGCTATTTAGATAATTAAAAATCAAATTTAACATTTCATAATTACACGTCCGCATGAAATATTATTCCCGGTACTTACTCCATTTTTTTATGATAACCTTTTCATTTTAAATGTTACTTGACAACAGTTTGCTTAAGCGACCACTGGAACGAGAGTGGGCGTCACGCAGGGTATCTATGTGTAAAATTAATGTTACGGAGGAAAGCAGTTAAAAGCATACCGCTAACCGACAACCCAGAGGCAAGCGAGTTTTAATTTTGTGCATTTACACTCAAGCATAGTCAACTGACCTGACAGTGTGCAAATCAATTAAAAATTACAATATCACTCAATAATTTCTGCACAACTCCCAAAACCAGAGGACTATGACAGCTCCGTGCTCCGCTCGCCTTGCATACAGAGACTGAATTGGTCCTGTGAACTTTAAACAACATCAAGGTCACTTTTGAAAACTATCATTACTGTTTCCAATAATACCAAAGTCTTCAATCACTCGCACTGTTTGAATCAATTTTGAAAGGCAAAGTGACAGGGTGCACCACCATTACCAAACCAATATGTTTCTTTAATCTTTCAAGGTCAAAATTAGTAACGCCACAAGAACTGCATAGTAATTTCTTATAAGCGTTTCATAATAACAATACACAAAGGATCCACCATTACCGTGCGTGTCATTTGACTGTCATATCAGTGTTTAATAGTAGACATGGGCCTATGATCAACCATTACAAACATAAACTAATGTCACAATTGCTTCTATTTCTACAGTAACAATGCTAAAATGTATATGTACACTTACCAATAATTGCACTTTTCCATAATTCATTAAAAAGCCGAAAATGAATGCTAGCAGCACCATGTAGTGTACACACATTAAAAATTCAGATTGAGTCCCAAGTTTGAACACAATCCAACATGCACTTTAAAAGGTTTGAAAGTTGGGAAACTATTAAAAAAATATAAATCATAAAAATTATGAAAAAGCTAGTACACCACCTCCCAAGCAAATTAATGTCTATCGGGACTCCAGTTGTGTGCCTGTGCAATTTTAAATCAATTGGCAGGACACTTATGGAAAAGCAGTTTTTTCGCATTCTCCAACAAAGTCAACAAAAACTTCCATTTCAAAAATGTAAATTTCACTACAGCATGATAATGTGGATAAATTTAATACTATACATCCACCGAACGTATACCCCCCCCTCCCAAGTTCGAAGTGATTCTGCATCACTACCGCCAAGTTAACAACTGTTTTAACCTTGTACAAGGTACACTTCCACCAAGATCTAGAACAAACTTAATGTGGGTTCTAAGGAGGAGTCGAAAATTGTTTTAACAAAAAAAAAGTAGAAAAATTGAAAACAAAATCTTAGCACCACCTCTTTAAACAAAATAAGGTCGAGGAGGTCGCCTGGAAGGCTGTGTGAACCGCCCGTGCTCATCTGACCTAAGCTTAGATAAATAAACACATAAACAAACAAACAAACACACAAACAAACACACACAAACAAACACACACAAACAAACACACACAAAAAACACACATACATACATACATAAATAAATACAAAAATCGCTGGAGCGTGACCGTTTGAATGGAATCTGGCTGACTGTTTGGGAAAAAAAAAAGTCGAAAATATGAATTGTGGATGGATAACGGACGGATGGACGACCTAGCCCTAAAAGTTCGGCTTACCGACATGTCACCTGACCTAAAAACATGTCCACAGCAACACCGCCTGCTTAACAAGTTTGTTTCACCCTTCTAAATTTCCATCACGTTTCAGAAAAATCTGAACGACACTTTTGACGAAGTCAAAAATAGTGAAATCACACGATTGAAAAAAATCCACAGCGTCTGGCCGGTGAATAAAATTTGGTCCAGGGGCCCCCAGAAGTGTCTGTATGCAATTGCAAAATCGCGGAGATTTTGTAAGAGTTTACCGAATAGTTCATAAAAAAATCCATTTAAAAAAATCAAAATCACCGGATCCTCTCCACTTCAACAAACGTGGTGAGGACCTACTTAGGATAGATCCCCAAGTTTGTCAAAGATCTGGTCAGAGTCGAAAATGTGAAATGTGAACGGACTGTTGCGACGAAGGACACAAAAACTATTGGAAATCACCACTGGCAAAACGCTATGAACAATTAAAAAAGAATTCTAATTTGTTTCAATGATATACGTGTTTAAAAAGACTTACATGTGACCAAATGTCAAAAGTATAGGAAATGTGGCTGTCTGTTACTTCGGTATTCGTTCCAGGCTGTGCTCCTTTCAACAGTTAAGGTGGTTTCAGATGTGCTGCAAACCCAACAATATGGACCCGAGGGCCCTACTATTAATACATGGTCATAATGCAACAGCCAAAATACAATTCAAAATACAATTTACTAGGTTAAAGAGTTTCACTCTTTTCTGTCAAACTTAACGAGAAAACGCACCTACTTTAGGAGAACTGCAGCAGAAGTTTTAATATTCAGGGGAACATTCACACGAGGCAACCGGCAAAGTATGGAAACTCACACACCCATCTGTCAAACACAAGCACATTAATTATTCATAGAATGTCAAAAAATAACCCCAAAAATCAGGATAAGGTATATTACCATATTGAAGGGCCACGGGTTACAGAAGATTTGAATTTTAAAAAATGCAATTTACTGGCATGTCCCATGTCCATCACATCGAAAACATTCAAAGTCCAAACTATAGGCTTCAGATTACAATTCTGAGTAATGAAAAGACTAAGCCTGCGATAGAAAACTGAAAACATTTCAATATTGGAACGCCCTTGATAAAGAGTCACCTGGTGGCCGTATGCAAGTCTTGTCGCATTTTTACTTTCAGTCA
This sequence comes from Hermodice carunculata, assembly GCA_964020975.1. Taxonomy (NCBI): domain Eukaryota; kingdom Metazoa; phylum Annelida; class Polychaeta; order Eunicida; family Amphinomidae; genus Hermodice; species Hermodice carunculata. The sequence continues at coordinate 95,193,338 of OZ026618.1, read as the reverse complement.
GTTGGGACAAAAAATGCGACAGCCACAACTTTCCTCTAATGTACAGATACCTGACGTTTACAATGCTAATGGCCGTCACAGCCTATAATAAAAAATATAAAGGAAACTGGACAATATTTGTTTGTCATCAGTAAATCATAAAATGAACAGACTTACCGTTGTAAAGCCGGACAATGATCCATTAAATTAAGGTTCAAATGAATGCTTTACAAAATTAAGAGAGCCTTTAAAATTTAAAGCACATTGTCCAAACCAAGAAGAAAGTTTCAACACACACTATTACAAATTATCTCAAATTAAATTCATGTATTTCCCCAACAAACAGAATCAATAAGAAATTGCGATTTGAGCTGCATATTAAAATATTCTAATCACAGCGAAATAAACTTACAGCCGTAGAAGTCAATCATTGTACTCCTTTTCGCAATGCATGTCATGACTTTTGACCTCGACCACGTGACCAGCCACAAAGGTCAATCTAAAATTCTTAATTTATACATACAAACATCCAGTGATCATCGTGGTCTTGCCTGTATTTTGCACCTTACCTCACTTTAAAAACAAAATGGACAAATCTGCACAAGAACCAAATTTGCAAATCAGAAAAAAAAAAAAAAAAATACAAAAAGACACGGGGATGTCATTTACTTCTACAAGAAATGTGTAAGTGAATATGGACACGTGACTAAGTATTCTGAAACGTAAAAGATTCAAACACTTCAAATCTGTATCATGCCTGCGCACAAGAACCTGGCGAACTGCCAAATTCAAACCCAATTGTTTCTCGAGACGGTCATCGAAAACCACGAAGTCTATACAAGTAGCTTCTCTCCAGGAATTAAAATCTAACAGTTTTAACCTGCCTATTTTGCAACTATCGCTTAAAAGAATCTGCAGAATTCCATTACGCTGCCCAACTCTATAAAATTAAAATGTTCACACATCGCTAAGAAACGATTTTTTCAATGTCTTCAGTGCGGGGAAAAAAGCAGTATTTCAGCACAAAGCTTTAAATCTCTTAAATCTGTCGTTTTAAAACAAAATTCCCTACCTCACTTGCATTTTTAACGCACAACGCTATCACACCTGCATCACATATACATACTAGCATTTTTCCCTAGTCTTAACCTGCCAAATAGAGAGTCCCCGTCGTTTTCTTTTACAGAATCACAAAACACGCCTCTATTGCAAACCTTTCACGAGAAATTCAGATTTCATTCTCTTTTACATATCTGAATCTTAAGTACAAAGCCTTCAGATATAACATTATATACAGTGTATTAGTTCAGAAAGAAGGTCGTATCTTTCACGTCATGCAGGAAATACTCGGGCCCGTTTTCCTATCGAACAGGACGTACACGTACACCATAATAGTTAATACAGATCTAATGCATGGTACAGCCGCAAAGCTAATTTTCCACATGTTAGCAGAATATATCTACGGCAGACTTAACCCAACTGACACAAGAGAGAAAAGTGATATAAAATTAGGGGGGTTACACTGCTCTCGTATCATACACAGGGAACTTATTTGACGGTAAAAGTACAAGGTTTGTAGGTTATTCTCTGCAAAATGTGCTGTGTATTTTAACACCTTTGTTTTCTCCAGATAAGACAGCTAATTTCCCTATAATACTCCACTGATTCACGATGTCGTATTTGACCCGACACTTATTACTGAAACCATTCAAACACCTTCGAGAAAACAAGAGAACAGCGAAGTCCTGTGCTCAGCTGACCTTACAAGTACAGACTGAAGTGGTCCAGTGAGGTTCAGAATGATACTAATCTCAGCGTAAAGACCATCATCACTGTTGCTAACATACCGCTACCCCCTTACCAATCGTTCCAAATTTTGAAATCTTGTTAAAAACAGAATAGGACAACACCACCATAAAGTGAACAAATTTGCTGGAGATTTAAGTCCACGTACATTCCCAAAAGGGCTTAAAGGGTATAAAACTCACCTTTGGAGAAAAGGTCACGAAAAGTAAAAATGTTTTTTAAAAAATCTTAAAATGAAAGGCAAGAAATAGTCACAGCGGCATCTGTTGCACCAATTGAGATTTACAGGTCCGCAGAGGTGTTAGCATGAACCACTTTTTTCTTGGCAGCTTCAGAGAAAAACATTTTATAGGATTTTATTGAAAAAAAAAAGAATATTCGTAAAAACTCTTAACATAATTGGAGCGTAACCATTTTAACAAATGTGGTACAAACCTACCTAAAGTACATCTCCACCAAGTTTGAAGTGAATGTGGCTGACGTTTCAGAGAAATTGTCGAATATGTAAATTTCCATTGCAATCCCCATCGACTTGCATGGTAATCAATAGGAATACATTCATTTCCCGATAGGTACCCGAAATTGACAAAAATTCATTAAAAATTGGAGATTCAGAGTATCACAGTCTAGTGAAATCTTTCGCTTAATCCTCCCACAGGCTACGTTTCCACTACGTTTCAGAACAATCTGAGTGATGGTTTTGTCAAAGAAGTCCAAAATAGTAAAAACACAATTGCTTTTAAAAGTCGTAGCGTGACCTGTTGCAAAATTGAGTTTCAGGGGTCCCTAGAAGTGTCCCCATTCAATTTCCAAGCAATTGGATAAGCAGTTTCGGAAAGGTAGATTTAATTCATTTTTTAAGTTTGGCAAAACATTAACAAGAGGGCAGTTTAAAAGGCCCTTGCTCAGCTGACCTATATTCATCACACTTATGGTTCTGGGAACTTGGGATGGGACAAAATAGGCAGACACTTAGCAAAGGTACATCCCTACCAAGTTTCACACAAATCTGGCAAAATTATTTTAAGTTATAACCATTACAAGAAATTCCCATGTCAAACTTGCCTATTAAAACATTTTTAAAGATTTCCCTAAAAAAAAAAAAAAATCCACAAATCCTTGAATTGCGAATTGGGGACGCCGAGGGACGGGCGAACGACGGATCCCTAACCACCACATAAGCTCAGCTGATATAATTTATCATATTTGTACAATTTTTCCCAAAATAATACCTCCAGTGTGAAGGTAAACTACATCCTACTCAGGTTCAGATTTGTAGGTCAATTAGAGTATGGCTTCAACTTAGAAAAATGCAAATGACGGCCAAGTGTAATCTGTACTTCAGATGACTCCAGATCACTTTTAGCTGGGATCTGACCTAAAACTGACTTGCGCAACCCCGGTGCGTAACCGACCATAGGGATTATATCCATCAATATCATGTGATCAGGACTTAAGTATCACGACTTCAGTCAATACATTTTAGATACTTCAGCCAATACATTTTAAACCACGTGAGTAAGACGCGGCCAATCTGCACTCGTTCACCGTGAGCGTAAATCTCACTAACATAGACGAAAATCTTGGCAGCGTTGATACAATGTCGTGCACACCCGACTACTGCTTTAACAGCTCGATTATATACAACTGATTCACCACTAAACACCCATAACAGACGATTAAACAACTATAAAACAGCTAAATTGTTCCCCAGGAAACTTGCCCCTTCTCGTTACTGGTTCAGGAATCTGACAAGCTATAAATGTCTGTAGTTCTGTTCCTAATTCAAGTTCACTTGGTTTTACACAGTCACAGAAAATATTTTAAAAATTCCAGCAGATTTGAGTTTGTCTCACTGAGAAAACACAGAATCTTCCAGAAAACAGTTTCAACTTTTGAACTCTCTTTCTCACACCTTCAATAAAGTAATTTACAATTTATTCCTAAACTCTAGCTTTTATAGCTTTTGTAGTCATCCTGACAAGTTAACTACAAATCCCAACCCAAGGCCTTGTGAAAAAAAAAAGGTCAATACGACCAGAGCTGTAACCGATGGCAGAGACTACCTATTAACTATACTTACACGATGAATGACAAAAATCCATGTACTTAACTATGAAATTACAGAGGTGCCAAGTTGCCCAACATATAAAACGGGAGTCCTATTACATTATAATGGAGGAAACCGGTGAAAAAGCGGGAGACAGACAAATTTGGGTGATTTATATCATTAGAAAAACGAGAGATCTCACGCCAAATCGGGAGACTTGGCACCTCTGAAATTAGTATGAAATGTCCACATCACCTGAAGTCTTCAAACGGAGAAGTCCCTCTTTGGGCAGCGCAGCGAACTGAGGCGTTCAGCGGCATAATTGAAGTGCGGGATGCTCTGACCCATCTGTCCCCTCTATATATACATGGAACCGGCCTTGAAAAGCGAAGTCTCACGTGCCTATAAAATAAAAAGACAAAAGGAAAACTCTCTGCCCTGACCACGGACCCATGAAGTTGGTTCCGGCCTGTCCCGTTATTACAGTGCCGTGCCCCTTTGCAACGAATAAACGTGCGCTACTTTGTCCAGCACACATTTCTAATCCACACAACATTGGACAGAGGGAATAAACAGGAGTTTTGTTTCTTATGTAACACTTTACCTTTTTAAACTTTTGCACTCCCAATTATTTTGACGCTGCCAGTGGTTTCGTCTGAGACAAAATTAAAACAAATCCGCTTGAAAGAACTGAACTGAAAACGTATATATTCAAGAAATATGTTTTTGATTGATACAAATCTGTTAATGTGTGAAAAGGGTGTATCAAAGAGTTACGTGAAAGGGTCGAAATTTAAACATTTTTGGGGTACAGATAAAAATATACAAATACGTGGTGGTACATTTTGCTTTTCTCTTTCACAACCATGTATTCATATATGTTTTAATTTCGATTTCATTGATTCGGTCTACAGTCAACAATTTTCATTGAGACGATTTCAGCTTGCTGCCTTCAAGGCACGATGAGCAAGATTATTGACATCTAACAACTACAAATGGAATCGAGAATCGAAATTCTAATTGATATAATAAATCTAGAAATATACGATCAGTCAATCATGTTGCTTCCGTTGCTCCAGATCCACCGATCCACCACCTCTTCATTTTTTTTCTTGGTGGGGGAGCGCATCTTGAATTTAAAAGATACTGAACTTTTAAGTGATTAATCATAACAATTGTCGGGAGGATACCTTGCCACTGGTCGTTGATTGGTTGAGCCGCTGTATCTGCTGAAGGTTTTACAGATCTTTACCTGTTTTTGGATCACTGGGGATTTGACAATCTTATCTGCCATCATTTTGAATAGCCAGTGACTGCACACATCTACTTTTAATGCTCATCCAGATGGATTTTTTTTATCTAAATTGGATATTTTATATCAAAATCTGTCTGAATTACCAGTGGCTGGTCAATTAATCCTATTCATCAGGTGCCAGCACAAATCAAGACTCGACTACGGTGTTTACGTGACTGGTCAACAATGGACCCATGACATTTTCGGCAAACAATTGGGTCCTTCATTACCTGGTCTTGGGACAGGAGAAAAAGGTTCTCCAGAGACAATGACAAGCTTGGCTGTGCAAAAGTGTCTGTCTGCTACTTGTTTCTATGCACTCTGATATTCACAGGGCGTTTACTTTGTGATCATGATCCACACCGGAATCAATACATAATGGATCTATCTGTGAACTGTTCCATAAACCTGCCAGGGTCACACACCCAGCTGACCCAAGCCACTCTATTGTTAAATGTTCAGGCTACAGACTTGTTTGCAAACACAACATGTACGATTTTTGATATGATACAGCCCATGTGCATTTTTGACATGATGGGCACAGTTCATGTACCTGTAAGCATACCTCTTGGAGGTGACATCCATCCCCAACCCGGACCAATCAGAAATCCATGTGGTGTTTGCACTAGACTAGTTGCCCGTGATCACCGAGCTTTGGAATGTGATGATTGTCGAATGTGGATACATGTTAAGTGCTCTAACAATTCAACTGAGCTCTTTCAATACCTGCACAAAAATGGGCAAAACTTTGACTGGAGGTGTCCAAAGTGCATAACGTATGATTTGCCATTTGAAAATACCACGTACATCTCTTTAGGTTCAACATATACGTTTTTCCTTGATGAACTACCTTTTCATAATACATCTTATGTGTCCCAAGGAAATCTCAGTGGAATTTCTTCCATCTATGATGTCTCTATTAATGACAGCAGTGTTGACCTCAGAAATGTGTCAAATGTCTCTATTAATGACAGTAGTGCCGACCTCAGAAATGCGTCAAATGTAAGTGATCAACATAGTCAATCTAATTTATTTAATTTTTTATAATTTTTTATCACATTTTCATGAATTAAGGGAAAATAGACTATCTTGCACTATGAACTTCGCATTAGGTTTGATCAATATGTAGAGCATTAGAAATAAATTCCCTGAATTACTTGAAGCTTTAACGGACATGTTGTTAGATTGCCTAATTGTACAAGAAACAAAACTTGAGTCATTTCCAAATGCTCAGTTCAATGTACCAAACTACACATTATATCGTGAGGACAGAAATGGATACGGAGGCGGTATCATGGTATTTATAAGATCGGACATACCTACCAGAAGGATACAGACCCTAGAGACAGAACATGGTGTAGAATCTATTGCTATTGAATTCTATATTAAGGACTCCAAATGGTTATTGCACTCTGCCTGCAGACCACCGTCTGTCTGTAAAGACATTTTCTGGTTTGAAATGACCAGAATATGTGATCAGTCATTTGTTGAGACTGATAATCTGTTGATCAAAAGTGATTTAAACTATGATTTTAGTAATGAGGAGAAAGCCAAACCCATCTGGGAAATTTGTGAAATTTTTTATTTGCATAACTTGGTTAAGAAACCCATCTGTTTTAAAGGCAATCCTTCAATGATTGAGGTAATCTTAACCAAAAGCATTGATAATAATTAGTTCAGTTGCAAGGAATTTGAATAGGCCAGTTTTGTTCATATCAACTCATTAAGAACAGCTTTAGTTGGATGGAATGACTGTTTTGCCACAGACACACAATGGATCACCATTACCTCGGGACTGCCAGACATAGGACTTGAGACTTTGGGATTTATAGAAGTCCCATACAACACTAAATCTTGTTACATATTGCAACAGCCTTTGCAGCTAAGGAATAAATACTTGCTGAGCATAATTACATATAAATATATATATATATAAATATATAAATATATATATATATATATATATATATATATATATTATACTTTTGAAGATATTAAAGATTTAAATTTTCCGGGTGTGTCTAATTTGCATTATTTACATTTCTGTCATATTTGCATGAATTAAAATTTTATATTTTTTATTTTTATCTCATTGTGTGCAGATATTTGTGTTAATATCAAACACGAAAAAAATGATGTATTTTAGAAGGATCTTCTATGTTGTAATCATGTAAGTTTATATATGTCCATGTCTGGACGGAAAATTTGGACGAGTCCTGGGAGTATGACGGACCATTTCACAAAGTATTTATTTCAACATATCTTTAATTTAGTATATCTTTCAATTAAGCTAAAGGTAACTAAAACTCAATGAAACATATCTTTAAATACGTGAAATTTAAAATATCTTAAATAAAAATAATGATTTCTTAAATAGAATGAAATATAGCTTAATTGAACAAGGTGTATTTTAAATTCACGATACATATAATTCCATTTGAGATATCTTAAATGAACAGGGATATCAAAAAATAAATGTATATCTTTTAAATTCGAAATATAGATGTATACATATCCTTAATTTTGTAAACATGTCGAATTCAATTGTAAGATAAATTGAGCTCAAGGTTATTTTACATTAAATTAAATATCCATTAACTCAAGATCTGTTATATTTCAGATATGTTCAATCGAATTTAACATGTCTTGAAACTACATTGAATATTTATAATGAAGTTTACAATATATTTTACAGTAATATATATATATATATATATATATATATATATATATATATATATATATATATATATATATATATATATATATACATATACATACATACATACACACACACACACACACACACACACACATATATATATATATATTTGCATTTAAAGACATCCTTTGATGAACATGGAATTGAAGATATCTTTATTTCAAGATATCTTAATTATGATCTGCCCGAGAGTGTAATAGGTTAGAACAACTATTTTATAATATTCACATTCGGTTTAGATTTCTTCTCAGCAAACAAAGCATCACACTGCAAATTTAATTCATGACGTCATGGAAACACAACCCATCCATGACAGTTCCAAGTGTACTATGTTAATTGTACACATTCACGTGCAAATCTAAACCAATAACCAATGCCGGTAGAAATAAAGCTCCTCCTTCCGGTATTTCCAGATATAAAAATGCGACACGTGAAACGATCAGTTTCCTGTAAAAGTGTGCATTAAGGGGCTAATTTTGATTTCATTATGTCTGGGTGCGGACCCAGACATTTTGTTTTGCCAAAAATTCTTTTCCTTATGTCTGGGTATCATGGTGACTGACCTACGAGTGAAATTGTGCATATCGTTTGGAATAGTCATGGTTATGAAAATGATGCAAATTAGGGGCCATCAAAATTTTAAAATCTCCATATCTTCCAAACTATTGCATATAAACACAACATTTCAATGTGCATGCATAGGTTTGTAACACCTGCCAACATATTGGCCAGAAATTGAAAGTTGTAGAATTTGAAATAATGCTAATTAGAGGCATTGAAAAATTTCAAAGTTGAATATCTCCAAAGTATTATAGATAGGGGTGCCATTCCAATTCCATTTATAAGTTTGTGGCAAAGTCGCATCTAATGAACTATGAAGCAAAGTTGTAGGATTTTAATTTATGCAAATTCGATGCATTTAAACATTTCAAAGCTAAATATCAACAAAACTGTCATGAATTGAGGTGTCATTTTAACTTCAATTTATGGGTTTGTGGCAAAGCTGCATCTAATGAACTGTAAACCAAGGCTGCACGGTTTTAATTTATGCAAATCAGGTGAATATGCAAAATTTAAATCTTGAAAAGCTTCAAAACTATTATAGGTAGCAGTGTCACTCCAAAGTGAATTTATGTCTTGGCGACATAGCCACATCCAATGAACCACGAACCAAAGTTGTACAATTTTAATTCATGCAAATTAGGTGAAGATGCAAAATTTAAATCTTGAATAGCTTCAAAATTATTTTAGATAGAGGTGTTATTCCAACTTCAATTTATAGGTTTGTGACATAGATGCATCCAATGAAACAAAATTGGAAAATTGTGATTTATGCCAATTAAATGAATAAACAAAATTTGAAACATGAATGAATTCAGAGCTATTATACATAGCGATTCCCTACCAACTTAAATTTGTACGTTTGTGACAGCCGCATCTACTCAACCATGAACCACCAAAGTTGTAGGATTTTACTTTATGCAAATTAGATGAATACAAAAAATTTAAATCTTGAATAGCTTCAAAATTATTATAGATAGAGGTGTCATTTCAAGTTTACTTCTTAGGTTTGTGACATAGGTGCATCCAATGAACCATGGATTAATGTACGATTTTACTTTATGCATATAAAGCGAATACACAAAATCTCAATCTTGAATAACTTCAAAAGTATTACACATAGAGGTACCATTCCAACTTCAATTTGTAGCTTTGTGACATCACCTCATGCAATGAACCATGAACCAAAGTTGTAAGCTTTTAATTTATGCAAACTAGGCAAATACACAAAATCAAGATCTTGAATAGCTTCAAAACTATTACGCACACTGGTGTCATTCAAACTTCGATGTATAAGTTTGTGACATGGCCACATTCTATGAATATATATATATATATATATATATATATATATATATATATATATATATATATATATATATATATATATGTGTGTGTGTGTGTGTGTGTGTGTGTGTGTGTGTGTGTGTGTGTGTGTGTGTGTGTGTGTGTGTGTGTGTGTGTGTGAACCAAGATGGGCAAGAACCAAAGACTAAGTTGTAGCATTTCAATTTATGCATTGGAGTGAAGCAAATTTTCTTTTCTGGACTAGTTTTATAACACTATTTAAAACTATGTCAAATATAATAAGATTAAGAAATTAATATCGTTTGTGTTGGTGTCATGCTCTTACGGCAGCGGGCATTGAGGCTGATAGCCTCAACGTTCGCTGCCATAAGCGCACAACACCAACACATTAACGGCATACGTGAACTGGTCTGCAATGAACTGAAGCCACGCATGATTGGCAACGTTGGCAGCATGGTGTCTATTATGTTAAACTTCGCTCATAGACGGCGCTACAGTACTCCGAACGGTACTTCTCAACGTATATTCCTGTGACACCGGTGGGAGGCATTTCAAAGCAAGCGAGCTTGGAAACGTTGGCAGGTAACAGATCTATAATGTCAGTTTGAACATTTTTTGAGGTACCAGTGGCATCAGTTTGACAGCAGATGAGGGACATTTTACTCAATCAAAAGTATCGGACCGACAAACACGCAAAATCCTAGGTGCACAGCTTCACATTTATCCACGATAGTCGATCATGATGGTGGCCGTGCCATGGCATGGTGCGGGCGACCATTCCTTGTACTTTTGTAGTACATCTTACCATAGAGGTATTATAGGGGTCCCTATAATACCTCTATGATCTTACAAGAGAAAGTTTTGATATTTAACTCTGAGGAAGACTATGCTCTTATTAACAAAAGTATTAAGGATCTTACCATAGGTGATGAACACCAAACGTTTGATTTTACCATGTTTACCCCGCCTGAAAGCATTCATGTCAGATTTTTACCTGTCCGCACTCAAACATTTTTTCATGAATTTTATTTTAATTTTCCAACTCTCCCTCCTCTTCCCCCTACCCCTTTTTTTCTCGTTCAAAGAAAAAAATTGCCAATGATTAATTATTCAGCTTGTTTCGTTTTATGATGGACATGGATTAAAAAGATACATTGTGGATTTTGCCTCACTTGTCATTAAGTCAAGGCTCAAGCTAGCCCCAAGGGAAAAACTTCCCCACATTCTGTTAGTGTTGGCTTAAGGTTAGACCCTAACTTAAGTTAAGGCTAAGCCAACAGAGTGTGGAGAGGTCCCTTGCAGCATGGAGGTTATACCTCCATGCTTGCAGCTAGGCTCAATTCAAACTGTGCCTGGGCTTGGCCTTGCCTTATGCAGGTGACTCCCTTTACTTTAAAATGTCACACTTGCTTTTTTTTTTTTGGAATTTCCCTTTATTTCAATTTTCCTAGTTACTGAATTTAATTAAAATGATAATTTCAGAGCAGGAGGCTCTGCTATGTATGAACAAACTGAATGCAAAGAATGGAACTTTCACTGGAAAAAATGTTGACCATTAATTATTTTTACCCCTTTCAAAATATAAGAGATCACCATATTTTTTCAAAGAATGGTATGACAATGTAGCATTTATACTGCAACAAATTTGTGTTAAATATCATACTGATTGATGGATTTCTGTTGTAATTATATGGCTATGATCACTGAAATAAGGGTAAAATGCTCAAACAGAGCACTAATTTTGTTTTCCACCATACCAGGAATTATGTGAAATCATATTCAGTCCTTGTTTGATTATAGCAGGGATGCCTTTATCCACTCATACCTTGGTAAGTTTGAAAGAAGCATCCTTTACAAAAGTAGGAACATTGACAAATGTGTTTCGTACATCACCCCTTGTCTTAACATTAAATGGTTTTGTTTACAGTGTGCGGTGATGTACGAAACAGGTCAAGCAGTTGTGATTGTGACTCCAATTATAGTAATATATCAAATCTGTTGATGAAGAAATTCTATGAATATGTTTGAATATGTTTCACACTACTGTTACACGAATGGAACAGCTGCTCCTAAATGTTTTTTTCATGGTGAGCGCTCACAAAGTAACGCAAGGTTTGAAGAATGTGTAGGTAAAACTTGGTTGAAAAATGATAATGGAACATTGATTCATGAACTTTTTCCTGTCTAGCGCAATAAAAGCACACCAGTGACATTTATCCTGTTAGCCAGAGCTATTTGAAGCAGGTGTAACATAGAAATTGTCAAAAATTGACAAAATGTGTAGCCATAAGTAATCATGATAATGATGTTAAATGTCCATAGTGATGTCCGAAACATGTACAACTTTGTCTTACCTCACATTATCAATTGTTTTTTTTTTTAACTTTTTTTGGTGATTGCTGATACAGCTCCCCTTGCATGAAAGTTTGTTTGTACATTATTTGTTTCTAATATGAAAAGTTTCTAAAACATCTATGGGAATAGCCCTGTTTCGGACATCACCAATGTTAACAGAAATTTGATTTTTCATGTTCTTTGCTATTCAGCAAAGTTTAGCCATCCAATTTGGCACATCATGTTTATCAGTTGAAGCCAAACAGATTCCTGTACCAAACAGTAAACTTTCATCTTTTGTACAATCAGGCCACTTAATGTTCAGTTGTTTCAAACATCACCCTAATGTTAACAGAAAGTTGTTTACACAGCTTTCTCTGTTTTCATGTCGTCATCGAAGCTGCCAATATATGAGGACTCTGTCAGAAACAAATGAGTACCAATGAAAGTTACTTAAAACTATAACTTCATGGCATCACTTTTTATTTGGGGGTTGCAAAATCAAGTTGTAGTAAACATATCAAAGTTAACGGAAGGTGGTGATGTCCGAAACATCACCTTCATGAATCTCCTACAGACTATAATCTTCGTAATACTGTTTAATACACGTCCTTATATACCATTGTGTTTTGGAGTGCAGCTTCTAATTTAGGTTAGTCAAAAAATGCACCAAGGGACGGATACTATGTTTAGCATATCTACAGCCACTGTGGGATTTAAAGAGGGACTCTTGATTTGGTTCTGCTATGGCAGCAAGGCCTTCGAAAGATCTGTACCTGGATACACCCAACTTCTTCAGTCCTCACAAAAGTTTTGTCCAAACACCAGCAGAAGTGTGGTTTTCTTAAAGTCGACCAATAGCTAAGAATGACCCATAGGCGTACTTGTTCCCACTTATTCAAGCCGGAAACTCCAGAACCAGTGTTTCCATTCCCCCTCTTACCAGGAGCCACCATCATGGTCATGAATTATTCATCAGAACGTCTCGTTAACTCGAGACAAATTGGTCATTTATTGTTTCATTCACATGACCTTCTATACTTAGTAAAAGTTTGGCACCAAATGTATGTTAAAAAGCTCTTTTGTCATCATGCTCATGAAACGCTATCCCTGTTTTGCATGCGCCTCACATCTGAAATTCCCAAGTGTAAAGTGAATGTTCCTATTATCGATATAGGGACGGGAAACATAAGATGGAGAAAAGCATATGCAGGGCTCGACAAATCTCCTGCCCAGATGCCCGGGGCTATCAGATTCCTCTGCTGGACTACAAGTCCTTGCCTTGAAGCAGCCCGGCAGGACTACCACATTTTTCTCCAAATAAACTACTCATTATGTCTCCCGGTGGAAGCCGGGGGACATATTGTTTTAGTGCCGGTTTCTTCCGCTTCTTCTGCTTGTTGTTGTTGTTGTTCAGGTTCTTCAACACTTGGTTTCCGTGCGATAAGTCTTGAAGGACTTCATACAATTTGATGAAACTTGGTAGGATTATGTATTTAGGCAAGACCTAGGTTGGGATTGTATTTGGATGACCTTGAGCAAATTCTCAAGGTCACAGGGTCACTTATGTGAAATTGGTTTCCGTGCGATAAGTCTTGAAGAAGTTGATGGAATTTGATAAAACTGGGTGGGATTATGTGTCTTGACAAGACCTAACTTTGGATTGTATTTGGCTGACCTTGACTTAATTTTCAAGGTCACAGGGTCATTTATGTGAAATTGGTTTCTTTGCAATAAGTTTTGAAGAACTTGATGAAAATTGCTAGAATAATGTATCTTGGTGAGAGCTAGAATAGGATTGTAATTTTCAAGCAAACTTGGTCATTTGTAATTTTTTATCACCTGTAGCTTATTCAGAGACATAAGTGTTCCACCGGGAGACGTGATTTTCTGTTGGAAAATCAGTCTGTTCTAGATCTATAGGTACATGTATGCACCATTTTGGCTTTTCATGTGGCTCCCATGGGGGGGGGTATTAAGTACTATTAATCACCGTGTCAGATTGATAATTGACATAAGAACAGAAGGGGTTTACAGACCATACTGTGGGAGTGTGGGGGGGGGGGTGTCAAAACAAGCAAATAATAACATCACAGATTTTCACTATCTCTATATTAATTTAAATTGACCAAGTTTAGGGGTGTCCAAGGGTAAGAGCATAGCATTTATTCTCATTTTTAAAAACTTATTTCAAACAAAACAATGAAACAAGCTGTACAGTGCACATGTACACTACCATGTTAATCTCACCATTGTTGAAAATTTTTTATCAGACATTCACAAATGAGGAGATATATTTAATATAAATATGTGGCAGCACAGTATTTTACCACCAGTTCCCCTGAACTCAGTGGGGAATAGCAGTCTGGCCACGCCACATCCAATTTGTGATCAATAAGACCCTTGGTGATAAAGACATATCAGATACACAACACGGCGTCACAGTGTTATATGTGTTGATGTTTCCCAAACATGAAAGAGTTCCTACTTGTTGCATCATTCTAGTCATTATCTTCAGTGCAGAATTGTTGTTGTTTCACAGTTTATTGAACCATTTGACCATTGACTTAAGTTTTAAAATTTTTCCGGGGGGGGGGGGGCATGCCCCTGGACCCCCCTAGATTGGCTTTGCGCCTCTGGTGCTCGCCAATAGGACTACTGCATATATGCCCGGGGCTACCACATTTCAAAAAGTGGTAGCCCAGGGGGCTACCACCCTTAAAAAAAATTTGTGACCCCTGATATGTATGTTAAGGGCTGCCAAAGTATTATGATGAATAGTGCAAGTGAAATTTGAAAGTCACCTGTCCTCGAAAGGATTTCCCTTGTCCCGAACTATAGGATCATAGGAATTTTCACATCCTGGATCGTGTTAGGGTTGATGGAACCGGAATCTGTACTTAGCAAAAATTGTTAATCAGATCAGTCCTCTTCCAGCTATATGAACGGAGGACCTTTTGATGTAAAATGTCCATACCTGAACAGAGCAAAGCAGTCAGTCTCATATAACGTGTGGACAAGGATTTGATCCCGAAGCTGGAAATGTGGTTTGCTGGAAGAACTAACACATGTTTACCCTGTAGACGAGAACTGAAACTCCAGGACTAGCAGAACAGCCTTGCACTTTAAGCAGCTGATACTGAAAAACTTCCACTGACGAGGCAAGCATCTGAACTGTGCAAGACTTGCAATGTGTGCCCCAGCTCACTCTGGATGCGTCTGTGAGTAGCACCTTTTGAGCCTGAAAGGTGTGTCGAGATTGCCCCATCATGACATTGGGCCTGAGAGCACACCACTGGTGGGGTGGATGGCTGGAGGGTCCACCAATCCCTTGACACAATAGAAATTGATATATGCAAAGTGAACATGCCTTGCACTTTCATTTGTTGTGAAAACTGAATGCAGGGGGTCGTCAGTGTAATATGCATCAATTTTGAGGAGCCTATCAATTCCATCTGGTTCCTTGCCAATAGGTATGACTAGCTGCTTCAACACTTGAAACAGTAACTCCAGGCATTAGACATTGTCTTGCTGTTGCTGTTACATGTATGGTACCGTCTGAAAACAGGTGCATTAGAAGACAGTCTTGATGGGGTCCCACGCTTAATTTCTGGAAGTTTACAAGTAGCTCTAGATCTAGGGAAATAATCAGGGTTGAGGCTGTGTCCTGTCTCAGTTGTTGACAAGTTAGAGTTGTGATGAGCCAGTAATCCACATAAACATTACATCTGGGATTGTTTGTCACAGTGCCTTTTGGTCAACATGTCACAATACTGAGCGGTTAAATGACATGCTGGCGTGACACTCTATTTTGTTGACAAAAAACTTTATTTTGCAAATTTGCATATGGGTAGATGAAATTCATTCAGATTTCACTTTTGTAAAATCAATCCAAGTGCCAAATGTTTTGCCTGTCTTTGCCTTGGTCAAGCATAAATGGATCATTATTCTCACAAGATTGCACTGGCAATTGTCAACATCTATACACGCATTGCCAAATTACATTTTCAAGTTTGTTTCGCAAATTCCAAATCCCAACCATGAAATTTGTGAGTACACAATACCTCCTGTCAGTGGCTGGGTTTGGCAGCCATCTTTTACTTGAGCATGTGGTTGATAGGGATGCAGTTAGTGCCACCTGGTGGTGAAATGAAAAAGATTGCTACATAAGCCCACATGTTGAAATTGTGTTTCAAGAATTTAATTTGGTTGATCATTTACTGTCAGTGTAAATGTGCACACTAAAGGCTGACTTACATTGTTTAGGATTGTGTGAAATGCCTTGTACTTTAGTACGCGTTTGGGAAAAGATTTTTACCCTGTGCCTCTGCTTAACGACCACATGTCCCAGGCCATATGTAAAGCTATTTTGCTGTGTAGATTTTAGAAATTCGAGATTTGTTTTGGGGGGTTTTTTTTGTTTTGTTTTTTGTTTCGCAGAATAGGGAAGATTAGGAACCAATCTACAAAAGGGGCAAATGTTGAGTTTGAAAAATGTCAATTTTTATGAGAATTATGGATTTTAAGAAATCATGGTTTTTGGCCAAACACTCAAATGCATCCTTGTGAAAACATGGTGCCAATATCTACTTTTAATAGAACAGAAGTTTTCAGATTCAAAATAATACACTGACAGTTCTGCACAGATCTTTAAACTGGGACTGTGTGTGCTTTCTAGACCATTGAAGTCAGCAGGTACCATATATGCAACCGTGGGCATGACAAAGCTGATTTATGGAATATATACAATTTGTTATTATGTTGTAGTGACTGCTAGTGTACTCTGAAACAATAACACAACAGGGTGATGGAACTATTTAAAAATTGATGCAGATAAATGGTCAATACAAAAGGAAGTTATGTCTCCCAGTGGAAGCCGGGGGACATATTGGTTTAGTGCCCGTTTCTTCTTCTTCTTCTTCTTCTTCTTCTTCTTCTTCTTCTTCTTCTTCTTCTTCTTCTTCTTCTTGTTCAGGTTCTTCAACACTTGGTTTCCGTGCGATAAGTCTTGAAGGACTTGACAGAATTTGATGAAACTTGGTAGGATTATGTATCTAGGCAAGACCTAGGTTGGGATTGTATTTGGATGACCTTGAGCGAATTTTCAAGGTCACAGGGTCACTTAAATGAAATTGGTTTCCGCGCGATAAGTCTTGAAGAACTTGATGGAATTTGATGAAACTGGGTAGGATTATGTATCTAGGCAAGAGCTAGGTTGGAATTGTATTTGGATGACCTTGAGCGAATTCTCAAGGTCACAGGGTCACTTATGTGAAATTGGTTTCCGTTCAATAAGTCATGAAGAACTTGATGGAATTTGATGAAACTTGGTAGGATTATGTATCTCGGCAAGACCTAGGCAGGGATTGTATTTCGATGACCTTGAGCAAATTTTCAAGGTCACAGGGTCACTTATGTGAAATTGGTTTCCATTCAATAAGTCATGAAGAACTTGATGGAATTTGTTGAAACTTGGCAGGATAATGTATCTAGGAAAGACATAGGTTGGGATTGTATTTGGATGACCTTGATCGAATTCTCAAGGTCACAGGGTCACTTATGTGAAATTGGTTTCCGTTCAATAAGTCATGAAGAACTTGATGGAATTTGATGAAACTTGGTAGGATCATGTATCTTGGCCAGACCTAGGTTAGGATTGTATTTGGATGACCTTGAGCGAATTCTCAAGGTCACAGGGTCACTGATGTGAAATTGGTTTCCGTTCGATAAGTCATGAAGAACTTGATGGAATTTGATGAAACTTGGTAGGATTATGTATCTTGGCAAGACCTAGGCAGGGATTGTATTTGGATGACCTTGAGCGAATTATCAAGGTCACAGGGTCACTTATGTGAAATAGGTTTCCATTCAATTAGTCATGAAGAACTTGATGGAATTTGATGAAACGGGGTAGGATCATGCATCTTGGCCAGACCTAGGTTAGGATTGTATTTGGATGACCTTGAGCGAATTCTCAAGGTCACAGGGTCACTGATGTGAAATTGGTTTCCATTCGATAAGTCATGAAGAACTTAATGGAATTTGATGAAACTTGGTAGGATCATGTATCTTGGCAAGACCTAGGCAGGGATTGTATTTGGATGACCTTGAGCGAATTCTCAAGGTCACAGGGTCACTTATGTGAAATTGATTTCCATTCAATTAGTCATGAAGAACAGGATGGAATTAGATGAAACTTGGTAGGATCATGTATCTTGGCCAGACCTAGGTTGGGATTGTATTTGGATGACCTTGAGCGAATTATCAAGGTCACAGGGTCACTTATGTGAAATTGGTTTCCGTTCGATAAGTCATGAAGAACTTGATGGAATTTGATGAAACTTGGTAGGATCATGTATCTAGGCAAGACCTAGGTTGGGATTGTATTTAGATGACCTTGAGCGAATTCTTAAGGTCACAGGGTCACTTATGTGAAATTGGTTTCCGTTCGATAAGTCATGAAGAACAGGATGGAATTTGATGAAACTTGGTAGGATTATGTATCTTGGCAAGACCTAGGCAGGGATTGTATTTCGATGACCTTGAGCGAATTCTCAAGGTCACAGGGTCACTTATGTGAAATCGGTTTCCGTTCGATAAGTCATGAAGAGCTTGATGGAATTTGATGAAACGTGGCAGGATTATGTATGTAGGCAAGACCTAGGTTGGGATTGTATTTGGATGACCTTGAGCGAATTCTCAAGGTCACAGGGTCACTTATGTGAAATTGGTTTCCATTCGATAAGTCATGAAGAGCTTGATGGAATTTGATGAAACTTGGTAGGATTATGTATCTAGGCAAGACCTAGGTTACGATTGTATTTGGGTGACCTTGACCTAATTTTCAAGGTCACAGGGTCATTTATGTGAAATTAGTTTCACCGCAATAAGTCTTGGAAGAACTTGATGAAATTTTCTAGATTAATGTATCTAGGTGAGAGCTAAAATAGCATTGTAATTTTCAAGCAAACTTGGTCATTTGTAATTTGTTGTCACCTGTAGCTTATTCAGAGACGTAAGTGTTCCACCGGGAGACATTTGATTTTCTGTTGGAAAATCAGTCTGTTCTAGTTTTTATTACATTTCTATTATTATATGCACATTTAAAAGGAATAGGTTCACACTTGGATTGACATGGCCCTTTTGTGAACATGGTCTATGCTGGTTTCAACAGTGCAGAATGCCCACCATCGTAGTTTACCATGTTTTGCTACTTAATTTAAATCTTTTGGCATCATCCTGTTTTAATATTCACCCTTCTGCCATTTTAGGCTAGCATGGTACAAGTGCACATTTACTCAATGTTAAAAATTACTCAATTCGGCTGTCCCACACCAGGGCTGGGAGTAAGTCATAGGCTGTCCTGAGCACTTGGCCAAAAATTGGCAGTACTTATTTACTCAGTTGTCACAAACTTGACTCATTCTTTTGAAACATTAACTCCAGGGCCCGGAGTGAGTCATAGGCTGTACCAACCACTTGGCAGTACAGCTGTATTTACTCAATTATCGCAAACTTGATTCATTCTTTTGAAACATTTAACTAACAGTTGACAATTAAATAAAGTATAACTTGATTTTTTTTTTGGGAGATTTTCACAGTGAGGAGTAGGTGTTATCATCTGTTTTACATTTGGTACAGGATGTCCATTGTTACAGTACATTTTAGAAATTCCCCAGGTTTATACAGGTGTCTAGCTGAACCTGTTTACATTATAATCACTGGGGCTGAATTTATAGCCCCAGTTTTTTTTTAGCTCAGCTGACTTGTCAGTCAGCTGAGCTTATCTTATGGTCCTCCGTCCGTCGTCCCTCCGTCCGTCCGTCCGTCGTCCGTCAACAATTTACATTTTCGACTTCTCCGAAACCGTCAGCCAGATCCACTTCAAACTTGGTGGGGATGTGCCTTGGGTAGGTGTCTACCAAGTTTCTTCAAATAGTCACGGTCCATTGATTTTCAGATTTTTAATGAATTTTTTTGTTCTTTTTTGGGCAAATCTTAAAAAATCTTCTTCTCTGAAACCGCTCACCCAATTACTTTGATATCACACAGTAACACTCCCTGGGACACCTAGTTCTTAATTTGTTCACCAGGTGGCGCTGCAATTTTTTTCTATTTTTTTATGAATTTTTGTGTGTTATAGCTATTTTCGACTTCTTCTCCAGAACTGTCCCTCAGATTAAGCTGAAACATGGTGGATATGTTCCTTGTAGAAAGGTCAAACAAAGTTGTTCACTATGTGGGAATGCTTCAGATTCCTGATTTTTAACGATTTTTTCAATTCGGGTACTTATCGGTCAATTGATGCAGCTTTCCTATTGATTACTATGGAAGTCAATGAGCATTCTAATGCTAATTCACATTTTTGACTTCTTCTCCAAAACCGTCATCCAGATTAACTTCAAACTTGGTGGGGATGTACCTTGGGTGGGTGTCTACCAGGTTAATTCAAATAGTCTTGCTCCAGTGATTTTTGGATTTTTAATGAATTTTTTTGTTCTTTTTTTGGACAAATCTTAAAAAATCTTTTTCTCTGAAAGCGCTTACTCAATTGCTCTGATATCACACGGAAAGACACCTAGGGACTCCCCGTTTTTAATTTGTTGACCAGGTGGCGCTGCAAATTTTAACTATTTTTTTATGAGTTTTTGTGTGTTCTAGCTATTTTCGACATCTTCTCCAGAACCGTTACTCAGATTAAGCTGAAACGTGGTGGATATGTTCCTTGTAGAAGGGTCAAACAAAGTTGTTCACTATGTGGGAATGCTGCAGATTCCTGATTTTTAACGACTTTTTCAATTCGGGTACTTACCGGTCAATGCAGCTTTCCTATTGATTACTATGGAAGTCAACAGGGTTCGCACAGAGCTTGAAAAGGTTTGAAAAGTATGGAATTTGAATGCCCTTTGTTCCAGGCCTTGAAAAGTATGGAATTTCATAAAGAAGTCTTGAAAAGTATGGAAAACCGATTTTTCGGGTTAAAAAAAAAACAAACAGAATGAAAAAATCTTTTTGTGTGACTTTATTTTAATGTTTGTTGCAATACCTACTGTCGTAGTTTATTTTCATTGCTAAATATAGCATCTATGGGGTTTTCTGCATTGCACAGCATCATGGGAGGCACCTTTTTCAACTCTCAATGCAATGGGATTCCTTGCAAGATTTGAAAAACAAGCATGCGTCATTTTGATTACGAGTGATGGTCCATCATGAATTCAGGGCTCGACAATTCGCGTGTCCGAAAGCTCGGGCTTGTCAGAATCGGGCTTGGGCTGGTGGAAATAAAAAAGTGCTATCCCTGCGGGCTAGTTGGAATTTTTTACTAGTAAAATCCGTCAAAAAATAATAATATTTTGCAGGGCAAATTCATCTGCAAATTAACATCAAATGCTATTTATCGGTGGGTTCAAACAGTGTTAGAAAAAAATACGTGCCGTTAGATGACTTCCCGGGCAAAAACAGCACACAACTGCCAGTCACACGCAAGTGACAGTGTGCACACTGGATTAGATCTGCGGTGAACTGATGCAGTCTCATGGACTGATTTGGGACACATTCGGCAATCCCATACCTTTGCGTATTTGCCTGTGACTCCAAATAATTGTTGCAATATACACCGGAATCTTTATTTTCGTATGCTGCAACAAAAACAAAGCTTCCCGTTTGTGTGTTCCCTCCGTAAATTCACACATGTTTACTGGGCGGAAGCCATGATGAAAACACCGTAGCACGAGCCGTAATTGGCTCATTTTTGCATGTGACTCAATTGACCAATCGGGTGATGTGTTGTGCGTCAGACCACATGGCCAAAGCAGCTGTTTGTGTACAGTTGCAGGAAAGATGTTGACGGTGCGCACGCTCGATATCTGATTTGAAATATTAAAATTTTCGTTTGAATTTGATTTAAGAATACCGTTTATTGCGAGGAACTTGCCAATACTGTATACGCAAATTTACTACGATGTACCGATAGCATTCATGGTAGGTACGCAAACGATACGCATCCCATCAGTGCATCACGCCATCGGAGGCAGAGAGAAAGGATCCTGAACTGAAGCAATTGCAACTATTTAATCGTTATTTAAGTTTATACGGTCTCCTATAGTCCCAGAAATTACAATGTATTTTTCATCGTTAGTCACCCCAAGCAAATAGCTTACTTTCAGTTTGTATTTTTGATATTTTGCCAGTTTCACTGTCAAACAGTTGCTGCTAGAATCATAAAATTTGACATTTTTTTGCGATTTTGCAAGCGACAATAAGCGGCAAATACATTTAAGGGTAAAGGGTTTGTCTAGCCTAGGCCTTAGCATTGTTAGAAAAAAAACGATGTTTATAGAAGTTTTATCAGGACAAGTGGATTTTGAAATCTACTTGCCCAGCGGACAAGTGATTTTTTAAAAAATTGTCGAGCCCTGAATTATGGATAAATGACCGTAAATGTTTGCCGCATGCATAAATTGTGCACCAAGCCGCAACAACAATGGTAGGCTGTACATATAATGAACTTTGGCTTGGAAACCCCAAATAAAAGGACTGGGTTTTGTCTGTAAAACAGGACAAATACAGCGCAAGATACAAGGTTTGTGCAAGTAATGTGCATTTGAAAAATATGGGGGAAGCAGCGCTTGCTAGTATCAAACAAAAAGTTGTTGTTTTTTTGTTCAATTTATAAATTGTATACATTGGTCCCCCTCTCGTAAGCCACCCCCAAAGAGATGCCACTCCCTCTGCAAAGGCTACTTTGCTGTGCAGCAAGTATGGCATTTTCATTATATTTTCCCCCTGAAGAGAGACCACCTCTCGTAATAAGGAAACATTTGGGGTGGCCTTATAAGAGGAGAACCACTGTATATGTATATATATATATATATATATATACCCATAAAACCATGGATAATTGAGTTTGGAATTTTGGAAAAAATGGTTTGGAAAGTACTTGAAAAAGTATGGAATTTTGGCTTTGCTATGCTGTATGAACCCTGGTCAATGAGCATTCTAATGCTAATTCACATTTTCGACTTCTTCTCCAAAACTGTCATCCAGATTAACTTCAAACTTGGTGGGGATGTACCATTGGTGGGTATCTACCAAGTTTGTTCCCATGATCATGTTCCAATGAATTTTGGTTTTTTTTAATGATTTTTTTTTTTCAAAAATCTTTACAAAAGTTGTAACATGGGAATTTCTTGTAATGGTTATAACTAAAATACTTTTGGCCAGATTTACATCAAACTTGGTGGGGATGTGCCTTGGGTGGATCTCTACCAAATTCTTCAAATGGTCATGCTCTATTGATTTTTGGAATTTTTATGAATTTTTTTTTTGGGGGGGGGGGGGGGGCAAACCTTAAAACTCTTCACCTCTGATCCTGCTCACCCAGTTGTTTTGATATTGTTCATAGACACTCCCAGGGATGCATAGTTCCCAATTTGTTCACCAGGTGGCACTGCAATTTTTTCTTTTTTTTTTTTTTTTTTTTTATATGGTTTTGTTTTTTTTCACTTGTTCTCAGAACCATCACTCAGATTAAAGTAAAATGTGATGGATATGTTGTTGTGGAAGGGTCAAACAAAGTGTTTACTAGGTGGCATTGCTTTAGATTCCTGATTTTTAAGTATTTTCCTTTCGGGTACTTATCAATCAATGCAGCTTTCCTATTGATTACTATGTAAGTCAATGGGCATTCTAGTGCTAATTCACTGGACAACTGACACAAAATTTAGTTTACTTGATAACTTGAGATCTGTTTTGAGTTAGTACTGTGATGGTGCACATGTTAATGTTTTTGTATGAAGGTCATGCTCAGACAGTACATAAATGACTTTGACCTCGTTTCTGGGGTCACAGTGCAACATACATGAATTTTACTCTTCATTATAACTTGAGAACTACTTGAACCTTGATGTTGCACATGTTAGTCTTCTTGTATAAAGGTCAGACTTACTCAGACCATGGATGACCTTGATCTTTTCCCAAGTTCAAAGAGCTGCAAGTGTGATGAATGTCAAGATCAGCTGAGCATGGGCTGTTCACACAGCCCTCTTGTTTCTACTTCAATTTTACACTGGCAGGTGGTTGGGCTAATGTGAGCTATCCAGCTAGAAAGGGTACATACTACAGTGATACCTCATTATAACGTAACGCGGATATCCGACATATTCAACAGGGCTAGAAATAGG
Source organism: Hermodice carunculata (assembly GCA_964020975.1). Taxonomy (NCBI): domain Eukaryota; kingdom Metazoa; phylum Annelida; class Polychaeta; order Eunicida; family Amphinomidae; genus Hermodice; species Hermodice carunculata. Next base: position 95,169,102 of record OZ026618.1, on the reverse strand, counting down.
GCTTATCCGCTTGTCCGTACTAAGTGAAACTTGTCACGGACAAGTTAAGTTGGCAATGCACTTGTCCAAAATTTACATACAGTTCAATTAGAATAAGATTCCACTTGGTTGGCGGACAAGTGAAAATTTTTCCTTATTTCGAGCACTGTTCAATATAATGACACAAATTTTCGTGGAAAGAAGTTCATTTTCTTTGTTATTTGATTCATTTATCTGACGTATTCAGTTATCTGACACATTGCATAGGGAACAGATGGTGCCATTATAACAAGTTTTCACTGTAGTTCAGGGGTAAGTCAAATTATTCTTATCTAAGCTTGTTCCGTAATTTGGTTATTATGTTTGATTTGATAAGTATTCTTTATTATGTCTCCCGGTGGAAGCCGGGGGACATATTGTTTTAGTGCCCGTTTCTTCCACTTTTCTTGTTGTTGTTGTTGTTGTTGTTGTTGTTGTTGTTGTTGTTGTTGTTGTTGTTCAGGTTCTTCAACACTTGGTTTCCGTGCGATAAGTCTTGAAGGCCTTGACAGAATTTGATGAAACTTGGTAGGATTATGTATCTAGGCAAGACCTAGGTTGGGATTGTATTTGGGTGACCTTGACCTAATTTTCAAGTTTACAGGGTCACTTATGTGAAATTGGTTTCCGTGCAATAAGTCTTGAAGAACGTGATGCAACTTGATGAAACTTGGTAGGATAATGTATCTAGGCAAGACCTAGGTTGGGATTGTATTTGGGTGACCTTGAGCGAATTTTCAAGGTCACAGGGTCACTTATGTGAAATTGGTTTCCGTTCGATAAGTCATCAAGAACTTGATGGAATTTGATGAAACTTGGTAGGATTATGTACCTAGGCAAGACCTAGGTTACGATTGTATTTGGGTGACCTTGACCTAATTTTCTAGGTCACAGGGTCACTTATGTGAAATTGGTTTCCATGCGATAAGTCATGAAGAACTTAATGGAATTTGATGAAACTTGGTAGGATAATGTATCTAGGCAAGACCTAGGTTGGGATTGTATTTGGGTGACCTTGAGCAAATTTTCAAGGTCACAGGGTCACTTATGGGAAATTGGTTTCCATTCGATAAGTCATGAAGAACTTGATGAAGTTGATGAAACTTGGTAGGATTATGTATCTAGGCAAGACCTAAATTGGGATTGTAGTTGGATGACCTTGAGCAAATTCTCAAGGTCACAGGGTCACTTATGTGAAATTGGTTTCCGTTCGATTAGTCATGAAGAACTTGATGGAATTTGATGAAACTTGGTAGGATTATGTATCTTGGCAAGACCTAGGCTGGGATTGTATTTGGATGACCTTGAGCGAATTGTCAAGGTCACAGGGTCACTAATGTGAAATTGGTTTCCGTGCGATAAGTCTTGAAGAACTTGATGGAATTTGATGAAACTTGGTAGGATTATGCATCTAGGCAAGACTTAGGTTGGGATTGTATTTGGATGACCTTGAGCGAATTCTCAAGGTCACAGGGTCACTTATGTGAAATTGGTTTCCATTCGATAAGTCATGAAGAACCTAAGGGAATTTGATGAAACTTGGTAGGATTATGTATCAAGGTAAGACCAATGTTGGGATTGTATTTGGATGACCTTGACCTAATTTTCAAGGTCACAGGGTCATTTATGTGAAATTCGTTTCTCTGCAATAAGTCTTGAAGAACTTGATGAAAATTGCTATAGTAATGTATCTAGGTGAGAGCTAAATTAGGATTGTAATTTTCAAGCAAACTTGGTCATTTGTGTTTTGTTAAAACCCTATAGCTTATTCAGAGACGTAAGTGTTCCACCGGGAGACATTTGATTTTCTGTTGGAAAATCAGTCTGTTCTAGTTCATATTGAAGCTGTACATTTGTAAGCAAAACTTCACTTATTTAGCTTATTTATCATTTGCCACATTCATATTCATTCATCATTATGTGGGCTGTCTTTGCTGAATATTTAGCTTAGACGAGCCACTACTCAGAGAGACATGTAAGGGTACAGGCTCCAAAACATGTTCTGAGTAGTTACCCGCTGAAGTACCTTTAACATATTTGGGCTAATACAGCATAGGTTAAAATTCTATAGAGGAACATCAGCAATATGTACAATAGTACTTCCATATTTATATAGGTTAGACAGGGACAGATTAGCTGATGGAGAGTATAGAGTTTGGACTGCAGAATAGAACAACGTCAACCAGGAAGTGGTTGTAGACATAAAGACTCCAGTATAATAGTGTAGCCTTACACGTTTTGTTCACATTAAACATTGCATAAATGTCAAGCCTTTTTTAGGAAGTTCCCAAACTAAGAAAATGTCATTTCAAAATTTTACTATATTTTTTTTTTCCATTTTATGACACCGTTTTAGAAAATGCCTGTGTAGGCCACATTTCCAGCGCTGGAAGAAGTATAGATGCCACGCTTGGTGTATAGATATTTTTGGGATAGTATTGTGTCACACACCAGAATATGATCACTGTGGCTATGACCTTTGACCTGGCCAGAGAAATGCTTGTCCAGACTATATTTCCTATCCTTTATGTAAATGTAATACTTCCAGGTGCTTAACTTATGTGTGGATACTTCTTGAGATAGGGGTGTGCTGCATACCAAGGCCATATCAACCTTTGGTACCACACAGAAAATGCTTGTGTCAGCTGTTCTAATTCCCTACACTGTGTAAATAACAGATATACCAAACTTGGTGTGCAGATACCTCTTGAGATAGGGGTGTTTGGTGTGCCAAAAACCTTTAACCCTTGGCCTTTTTCCCCACATAGAAAATGCTGCTGGCTTCTATAGGCCATAATTCTTATACTGGACTATTCACAAATACCAAACTTGGTGTGTTGTGCAACAAAATCCGGCCACCCCAACCTTTGACCACAAATAGAAAATGCTTGTGCTGGTCAGAGTTTCTATACTTTCAGAACTAGAGATGCAAACCTTGGTGAGTGGATACTCCTTGAGATAGCAGAATGCCCTGTACCAAAGTCAGTCCACCTCAACCTTTGACTGTGTCATAGAAAATTGCTTTTCAAGACTATATTCCTATACCATCTATAAACCTTTGGTTGGCAACTTAATATGTACAGTGGTACCTCTCTTGAGAGACCCCTCTCATGAGAGACCGCATATCTTTTTAAGACCACTCTCTCAGAATCCTGCACTATCATTTCCATGTTGTTGTACCTCTAATGAAAGACCACCTGTTTTGAGAGAACACATTTTAACCCACCGTAGGGGCGGTCTCTCAAAAGAGGTACCACTGTATCGCCACAGTTGAAACAATGTGACAGCCATTGCTTTTCAGTTGGTTGTTGGATTGATCTTATTGGAAGCATTTGTATATTTGATCATTGAGCTACTACTTTGCTTGTTCTTCACTTTCCAAGTCAGGGGATGAAAAAAGGAATAAATATTTTCAAATGCAATGTACCATGAAAATTGGCTGCCGTGTGACGACATCTGTTGGGATTCTGCTGTTGGGACCCAAGAAGATGTAGATACAACTTCAAAATGCAGACCAGAGACTGGCTGCTTTGGTTCATAATAGTGTGCTTGTGTTGACAACAGCACCAGTCAAATAGGTTAATTTGTAATCTGCACCAATTCTGTTGGAAAGATGGTACCTAGGTTAGGTATAGAAAAAAAAAGGATAGACCCATATCTTTTACATGGATTGCGAAACAGGCCAAGCCTATATTAATCACTCTTGATGGCACAGATGGTGACATATACTTTCCTACCCACTTGTTTGGTGGAGGAAACCGAAGGACTCAGAGAAAACCACTGTGCACAGTCAGAGTGGTAGGAACTCTTTCCACTTGCTTCCCCGGCCGTGAATCGAACCTGAGCCGCAGAGGTGAAAGGTGAGCGTGTTGCAGCTCTGCCAACCGTGCACCCCAAAGGTTAGGTAAACCCCCGGTTCTGTCAGTATACAGTGGTACCTGTCTTGAGAGACCCCTCCAACGAAAGACCGCTCTCTCAGAACACTGTGGTATCTTTTCCATGTTATTATACCTCTAATAAAAGACCACCTGTTTTGAGAGACCACTTTTTGACCCGCCCTAGGGCGGTCTCTCAAGACAGGGACCACTGTATTGCTGTTTAGATATTGGTTAGTGCCAACCCAGGCCAAGGTTTTGCGTGACTAGCGTTGAAATATTTCTTGTGTCTTTCAGGTCGAGGAGATGTTGCGGAGATCACCCACAAGGATTGAGTTAAAGTTAGACGATCTGGAGGAGTACGAAGCCATGAAGAAGGATAGAGACAGCCAGCAGGGGAGAAAGCTGGGGCTGGCTGGTGGCAGCAGTAGCCCTGTCAGCCTGGAAACAGACTCCAACAAAACCAAGACGCAGGTCATACACGAACGCATTGGATACAAAGCAAACCCACTACCACAACCAGCCAGTCTGCCTATCCACTGACACTGACAGGAGTCTACGGACCACAGAAAGGGACAAGTCGTGAATCATCGGAGAAGACAGAGGTCCAGAGACAGACAATATCATGTGCCAAAGGGCTGACATGTCTCAGTGTTTGACCCATTCTGCTGATAAAGCTGGAGGATGTACTTTTCTTTGGCCATTTGGTTCAACAAAAAAAAAAATTGACAGTGATGTTGTTCACTGTTCAACTTTTCTGTCGAGACCAGTGATTGTGTCGGAAAGGTACGTGATGAGGGACTTCACCTCTTTCAGTGCCTGGCTCTCACTGTGTCCAGAGCTTTCCATGGTGTACTGTGGCCACCCTGCACCCAAAACAGGTTGAGAAAAGCTGTTGACCTGGACCATTCTTATAGTCTCAGCAGCTGTAGAAACAAAAAAAATTCTTATGCAATTGTTTGCCAACAGTAACCAATAGGTGGCCCCTCAGAGGTAGTCGCATACCACACGAAGTTTCCTAAGGTACATATTCAAGTGTTGATGATGGAAGGACCAATAGTATATTGAAACCATTGGAACTGAACAAATATTTGTTTTAAGGTCAGCACAGATCAAACTTGGATGGAGAATGGCTTAATAATGGAGGTCACCATCACTCTTGACCTTATAGACTACCACTCCTGGCAGTGTGCAGGCCCTGATCACTTCACAAACATATGCACATTACGCAATAAGAGCTCTTCAAGTAATGATCTTATCCCTGAGTATTACTCCTATTTCATACACAGCAAGGACCGAGTTTTCTGTGGGTGCTTAAAGTGTGGGAAATGACGAAGATAAGTGTCTTTCAAACTTCTTGGTCACTTTTGAAGGATTCATGTGTATCCACGGACATTGCCAGGAAAAGTCAGAAAGTGTAGCTGCCACTGACTATGTTTATACAGATAACCTGCTCATCAAAGTCCATAGTAGCATTAACTTTTTTGAAAAATTGGAAGTAAAGTTTCGTCTGAATCAACTTTTTTTTTTTTTTGTAACTAAGGTAGTGTAAATATGTAAATGAAAAACAATTTGAATGTGAATTAAGGCCTGCAAGAATAAAATGATGACATGCCAGCTTTCCCTGGTGGAGCAAGTACATAAGCCATACCAAAGAAAGCTAACTACGCATTGTATTGGGGGGGGGGGGGGGGGCATTGATTAAAGTCATCATAAAGATTTCTTCAAGTCTGTTAACATCCACATTTATATATCATTTTTGACATAGTCTCCAAAACTGTTGGCCACATCCACTTCAAACTTCATGGTTGGGATCTGCCTTGGGTGGGTGTCAACCATGTTTGTTCAAATAGTCATGCTCCAGTGATATTTACCTCAGCTGACTTGTCAGTCAGCTGAGGTTTTGTGAGGGTCTGTCGTCCGTCTGTCCACAATTCACATTTTCGGCTTCTACTCAAAAACCGTCGGCCAGATCCACTTCAAACTTGGTGGAGATGTGCCTTGGGTGGGTCTCTACCAAGTTTGTGTTCAAATGGTCACGGTTCAGTGATTTTGGGATTTTAAATGAATTTTTTTGTTCTTTTGTGGGCAAATCTTTTAAAATCTTCTTCTCCAAAATCGCTCACCCAATTGCTTGGATATCACACAGGTACACTCCCTGGGACTCTTAGTTCTGAATTTGTTCACCACGTGGTGCTGCATTTTTTTTCTATTTTTTTTTTAAATTTTTGTGTGTTATAGCTATTTTCGACTTCTTCTCCAGAACCATCACTCAGATTAAGCTGAAACATGGTGGATATGTTCCTTGTAGAAGGGTCAAACAAAGTTGTGCACTATGTGGGAATGCTGCAGATTCCTGATTTTTAAAGATTTACTTCAAACTTAGTGGGGATGTGCCTTGGGTGGATCTCTACCAAGCTTCTTCAAATGGTCACGCTCTATTGATTTTTGGATTTTTTATGAATTTTTTTTGGTTCTTTTTTGGGGCAAATCTTCAAAATTCTTCTCCTCTGAAACCGCTCACCCAATTGCTTTGATATGGTACATAGACACTCCCGGGGACACGTAGTTCCCAATTGTTCACCAGGTGGCACTGCAATTTTTTTTAATGGATTTTTTGTATGGTTTTGTTATTTTTCACTTGTTCTCAGAACCGTCCCTCAGATTCAGCTGAAATGTGATGGATATGTTTTTGTGGAAGGGTCAAACAGTTGTTTACTAGGTGGCACTGCTTTGGATTCCTGGTTTTTAAGGATTTTCAATTCGGGTACTTATCGCTCAATGCAGCTTTCCTATTGATTACTGTGCAAGTCAATGGGCATTCTAATGCTAATTCACAGGACAACTGACACGAAATTTACTGTTTACTTGATAACTTGAGATCTGTTTTGAGTTAGCTACACATGTTAATTATTCTGTATGAAGGCCATGATGAGACAGTACATGAATGACCTTGACCTTGGTTGTGGGGTCACAGTGCAACATACATGAATTTTACTCTTCATTATAACTTGAAAACTACTTGAACTTTGATGTTGCACATGTAAGTGTTCTTCTATAAAGGTCACACTTACTCAGAACATAATGTCCTTGATCCTTTCCCAAGTTCATGGACTGCAAGTGTCATGAATGTCAAGGTCAGCTGAGCCACGGGCTGTTCACACAGCCCTCTTGTTTGGATGTGTTATCAATTATTTAACTCAACTACTGTAATGAAAAAGTACCTATGGTTGGGTTTCGTTTGATGTTAATTTTGACCTTGGAAGATCAAATGACTTATTGGCTCAGTATGGTGGATCATGGGCTCATGGTTGCTATTATTAATATCAAACACAAGCAGGGAAGTGCGTATATATGAGGTTTCTCTTGGTGTTGTCAGAGATGAGAGTTTTCCAGATTTTTCTGGATTTCCAGAGTTTTTTAAGTCAAAAAAAGTTCTGGATTACCTATAATAACCTGTATTGTTCAGTTTAAAAGCTCAGACAAGCTGGACTTCATTTATGCACAGCATTATCCCCTCTGCGCACTATGGTATGTATATAAGCAAGGCTGGCCTGCCAGATCTTGCTTGTTTACCACAGTCTGTAGAGACCAGCATGGTGGCCTCACAAAAATAGGTCAAGGTCACTGATATTACACAACATTTCACTTTTGGCCATGGTCTATATATCCTGTAAATTTGGCAAGTGTAGTCCAATTACTTTTCCAAATAAGGAATTTTACATGTTAAAACACATTTTGGCTTATAATTTCTGTCAAATTATAGGTGGCCCCATCAGTATCATTAGCAACTTAGACTTTGACCTCCTCCACAATCCCCCCAAATTTAGTGAAGATCTGCCAAAAATGAAAGTTGCTAGGGTGTTCACAAGATTTTCACATTTTGACCCCTATATTACATAATGTAGGTGGCACCACCAGTGTTGAAAGGGTCCTAGATTTTCATACTCCCTTTTTAAGTCCTGAAAACTGTTGTGCTAACTCGAAAACTGTGGACGCTAATGAGCAAAAGTTTACAGACGGATAGTCATGAGCCATCGCATAAGCTCTGAGACCTTTGGTCAGCAGAGCTAATAAAAAACAAAAGGGGACCAAGTGCTGATCAATCTTGTACAACACGCACATTGCTATGTGCTGTTTAGATAATCGGCAAACCAGCTTAGTAGGGGACCAATGATACCTGCATTGCGTAATATATATATATATATATATATATATATATATATATATATATATATATATATATATATATATATGTTAATCTTGGAAGGTGGGTATGGTCAGGCCTTAGGAATATTACAGAACTACAATCCGCAGCCTCACAAAGGTGATGATACAAGTACATTAGTTGTTTAACGTACTATCTCCAGGAATAAAATCTGACATTCAGACAAAGTAGCATTGGCCTGGAAAAAAGAGATTAAAAAGAACATATTTTAAAACTAATTTCTTAAAGACTTTAGTTGCAATGTTGAGTACACAGTACTTGGTTAAAACATATCTTATTGAAAAATGATTTGGGAATGGGCGCATAGCCCTATATTAATCCCTTTTGCACATGTAGTTGGATATTGCACAACAAGGAAGATGATACACTGGCTCTACAGACTTGTAAGAGATATTATAACCCTAAGTCACAAGAACGATAGAGTTGCACTGCCACACAGCTTGAAGAAGTGAGCCAGGTCAAGAATCCACAGACAGCAAAAGTGTTGGGGTAAACCTTCACACTTTATCTGGATTTTTTAGATAGTACATATAATAACTGATTTCTGTTTACATGTACAGATATACTGTTATACCAACTTCCATGTCACTGATCAAGTCTACTTGGGTCATTAACATACTGTTGGACAGCCTTACATTTCATTTGCGCTGTAAGAGCAGTTTATGGAACTATAAAGTAATGTCTGGATTGTGAATGGCACTAATTTAATAACTGTGCTTTGTATTATGTCTCTACGTAATCTGCATTTTTCACACTCACAAAGAAAATGAAAAGAATCTCTGTTTGCATTGCCACAGGCACACTCAGGGGAGGCCTCCAGCCCGAAGTGGGCTGCTGCATTTCAGTTGTAGCCGAGCATGAATAACGGCTGGTCGAAGATCACCAATGTAGAAAAGCTTGTTTGTTTTACCAACATTTACTGATATGGTTAAGACTATTTTTGAAATCATTAGTAGAATCAGCATTAGACATAGACAAAGGCAACTCATTCCATAATCTAAATCACAGAATGAACTGTCAAATAACTTCACTAGCATATGTATGTTTGATAAATTTTAGTGTGATCTGACGTTATACTTATTGCGTTCAGACACAGCAGTCGGAACTAGATTCCTCAAATATTGAAGTGCAAGACCTATGCATTATATTGTAGAATAGGATCATTTACTTTTCTTTCTTATCTGAGATAGCTTTTCAAGACCTGTTTCCTCATAAATAAAATTGTGGTTATTTCCCCTGTTATTACTCTTGCTGGAGAAAACTGAACGTTCTGAAACTGTTGAGACTCCTGTAAAGAACAGCCATCCCGCACAACTGAACCATACTCAAGAATTGGACAGACAAAGCTGAAATAATAAATAATTTCTAATGGCTTCTACGAAAGCAATGTTGTAAACATTTCATGTTATTAGCAATTTTTGTTCCTTTTGTAACCAAGCTGTTAATGTGACTAGTCTATGTCAAGTCTGATCTTGTAATCAAGCCTAAACGCTTGTGTTCCTTTCTGTTCTGTAGGGTTTGGGTCATAAAGACAAAATGAGGATAATTAAGAGGTATTCGCTTTTTAAATGTAATCACACTTCTTGCTTTTGATGGGTTAAACGAGACCAGCCATCTGTGCAACCAACTCTCCTTCAGACCTAGATTCTAAGAATTGGTTGCACAAGTGGCATCATCAACTACAATAAAAAAAAAAATTTAAAAATTAAAAAAAAAAGTGCCTTATACGTATATAGTGAGCTGGAACAAGATGGATCATGAAATGCCTTCTGAGTCTTCACGAACTATACAGCAAACAGCCAGATAAGCAGACCAAACAGAGAACTGCAAGAGGGTTTCCAAGTTCCAAGGCATCTTGAAGCCCAGTATCAGGTTCACCAGTGACTACATGGTTGAATTGAATTGTTTTTAACCCTTAAAGTGCTAATCACGGCTATAGTCATTTTCTCCTTACCATTAATGTATAATGGTTAGAAGATTCAAATTCCTCATGAAAATACCTTTCATTTGAATACCACCTAGCCTAGTCTAAAGCAAAAAGTAATCTTAGTCAATAGCTTTATTTGGGACACTTTGCACACATTACGCGCAAAAGCCCCAATGAAAGCTATTGACTTTGTCTTAAATCAGCACTTTAAGGGTTAAGGTATCTCACTGATAAGGCCAGAAATAACTCAACTAATTACGTACATTGTACATGAGTCTCACACACACACACACAGACACCTTCCAGTTTAGTAAGGAGGGGTCATACCAGACACAAAGGAGATTATGTAAACACAATTCTGTTTTCACTTTCTGTGAGGAAGCAGTTCAAAATGTTGGTTTCTGCAGCTTGGTGGAATTGAGTGTTTGAGTGGGCTTTTTTTTGGGTGGGGGGGGGGGGGAGGAGAGAGGGGTGAAGGGTACATATGATGAAACATTTTCCAGTTGCCTATGCTCAGCCTCAATCATAAATCTGTGTTCCAGAATGTTTTCTCCCTGATAAAAACATTCTCCACTTAACAACCACAAGGTGCCCCTTCCGGTCAACCCAACATCAATGTTTCGCACCAAACCAGGTCGAAATCGGAGGGAGATCCCCAGCCGGGGAATTTATAATTCCCATTCTGAACCTGATACAGCCGATGGCAACCAGATTCATATTACGACGCACATACTATTGTTTTATATCATGGTGCTGCTGAAACATTAACACTATCCATGTGTAACATAACTGCAACAGCATGCCACTTGGGTATCCACAGTTTTTTAATGGTTCCTGACGAGATACACACAGTATTGAAACTGGTTGAACCTGCGTTTTGCCATTCAACGGCTACTTGCCTAGTCTTGCTCCTGACATAAAAAGAAAATTGTCAAGCATTTTGAAATTTAAAAAAAAAAAAAAAAAAAACAAGCGTTTCTTTGAAACAGTACTGTGATGGATGTGATTTGACAGTTTGTCATGATTATGAACATGAAGTAAACAATGAAGTTCACGATCTGTTTCAGCACATTTGATATGTTTAGTGCATACTATTACTTCTCTATTATTATCTACATAGTGTTTCCAGAACAGTGGTTATATATATGATAATATTGATAACAGTTTTGAAGTTGCATGTCAATCTGGCAGGCATTCCAGTGAAATAATTATTTTATCTTATTAATCATGTATACAGGTGCAGTCTTTCATAATAATCTCGTATGTTTCCACTGAAAATTAGTTTGTAATTAGCAGTGCATTTTCAAATATGTAATGTTCTCTGCTGGGCTGTTTGGTCATGATGGACCCATGACTTGTCCCCAGTTTCACGCAATGGAAATAGGCCTACCTTTTTACTTTCATCTGATGCTCTTAGAAAGTTACATTCCATTTCACCATCCTCATCCAGGTGAGACACTTGCTGTACTTGTTAGCACCATGCTGACTTGACAAAATCTGAGTAGAAACTAGTAGATTGAGGTGCGTCTACTCGTCACCCATTATTTCCGTTAACTCGTAAAGGTTCACAAGTCTTGCTCATTTACATGTATAATTGGTGAAAATATAGCCTTATCCCCAAAATTTCCTTTCTGGTGACCCCTGGAAAAAACAGAAGCACTGTCACCTAACAAAACAGGGATTAACGACAGTGCTTACCAAAATTTGTTGTAAGTTGACTTGCTTTGACAGAATAAACCAGCTGGCTAATGCTGATGTAGATCCAGGACTGAATAATAGCTGCCACACATTGAATCCTTCTTAAAAGATTCCTGCTATAATTTGCTGCCAACTTTCAGTACTTTAATTTCTTTTTTTTTTTTTTTTTTTTTTTTTTTTCAAAATTTCTGTACTACAAACCACTAAGATCTGTTTCCTGTGCCACTTCCAAGCACTCCATTTAAGTCAATTCTGCCTTGTGAACCTCTCTATCACGCAGTTTGCACATGCATCTCAAGTTTTACCCCTAGGCCCATATAGGCCGGGGGGGGGGGGGGGGGGTTCTATCGCCTGCTTCTGTGTGTGAATCCATCTGTTATACATACAATACATTTTGGATACACAATAGTCTGTATTTAATGGAGAATATTTCAAAGATTGAGAAGACTGGTTTAAAACCACCAGTTGCCTTTTATGGGTGACTGCCTGCCTCAAGTCAGGAGTGAAATTTGTTTTTTCACATTGGTATTGCAAGATGAATGGTCATGCTTTGGTGATTCTGGAATTTCATTGCTGTCATTGTTGGGTTTGAGATATATGAATATGGGTCATGTTATTCTACATAAGTGTAATATGCTAGAGACATCCATGTGTCCTTTCTTCTTGCGCATAATTTTACAAGAACCAGATAAGCTGGGATCATGAACCTTTTTTTAGTTGATCACCCTTTTGGAAGTTTATGTCAACGTCGAAGAACAATGACCGTGACCCAATTTTAAGGTCACCTAGGTCAATTGTCTATGAATTTCTTGCACACAATATCAGGACCAGAATTGCTAGGACCATGAGACATTTACAGATAATCACCCTTGTAAGGGTCTTCGTCAAGTTTGAAGGACAGTGACCTTGATCTAATTTGAAGGTCACCAGAGGCAATTTTAAGGTCACCTTGGTCAATTCTCTGTAAATTTCTTGCATGCAATATCAGGATAAACCAGAATTGCTGGGATCATGAAACATTTACAGGTAATCACCCTTGTAAGGGTCTTTGTCAAATTTGAAGGACAGTGACTTTGAACTAATTTGAAGGTCACTGGAGGCAATTTTTCTCTTCAATAAATGTCTTGTACATGAGACCTTAAGAACCGAATAAGTTAGAATCTTAAGAGTTTTACAGTTAATCACCCTTATAAGAGTCTAGTTCAGGTTTGGAGGACAGTTACCTTGACCTGATTTCAGGGTCACCAGGGTCAATCCACTTAAAAAAATTGCAAGGAATGTCTGAAGAACCAGATAAGCTAGGATCACAAATTTTTTACAATTGATCTCCATTTTGAAAGGTGAATTCGAGTTTGAAGGAGAATGACCTTGACTCAATTTTAGGGTCACCCAGGTCCATTTACTTTGAAATTCTTATGCACAATATCATAAGATCCAAATCCCTTGCGTGGGCAGCCGAGGGGTTTTGAGGCTTTAGCTGCTATGTTCTTCACTGTTTTCTGGATCTTGACTAGTCCTTCCAATTTTATGACCTTGTGAGCAACATCCTTTTTTTTAGGGTGACGTGGCCCCTTATCTTACTGGAACGGAACCATCAACCACAGAAGCCTACACCCAAAGGGATGTCTTATTGCGATCCTGCCACTCTGTGTTCAGACTTTGGCCCTTCCTGTTGTCGTTGCATCTTGACTTTGGTTTGTCATATTCCTGGGGTAGAATCCTCATTAGATGTGCCTATAGCACCAGCTTATACATTTAATGTGGAATGGCACCTGTACCTGTAATAGTTTTGAAGACATTCAACATTTTATCTTTTTCAAGTGTCCCTAATTAGCATAAATTATAATGCTTCAACTTTTGTTGATGGTTCATTAGATCCACCTATAGCACAAAGCTGTACATTGAAGTTGGAATAGCACTTCTGCCTGTAATAGTTTTGAAGATATTCAAGATTTTATTGTTTCAAGTGCCCCTTATTAGCATAAATTATAATTCTACAACTTTTTGTTTATGGTTCATTGGATGCACCTATATCAAACCTATGAATTAATGTTGTAGTGGTACCTCTACCTTTAATAGCTTTGAAGACATTCAACATTTCAAATTTCAAAAGCCCTAATTTGCATAATTTTCAACATGGTGCCTATTGCAAACCAGATGCTTCATTTCACTACCAGGTCAATCATCATACCAAGTGTGGTACTTTTCAGAATAACAGTGACACAGAAAAAATAGGAACAAAATTCACAGGCAAATGAATAGATAAAAAAATAAACTATAGAGAAATTTGATTTGCTTGTCCGCAAATCAGTCTGTGTGACTGGAAAACTTTAAAAGATTGCCTATTCAGTAGTTGAACTCCCACAACAATGACTTTTATCCAACTGTTCAAAAGAGACAACCAATTGAGCTGTGTCCAAACCTTAACACTGAAGATGGAATGCTACATCTATCAATAATTGTTCTAAAGTTATTCAAGATTTAAATTATGTGTATTTGCATAATTTGCACAAATCAGACTGCTACAACTGAAATTCATGGTTCATTGGACACGGTCATCCCACAAACCTATCAATTGAAGTTAGAATGGAACCTCTATCTATAACAATTTTAATGTGAATATCTAATATTCCTAATTTTGTGAAATTGCATAAATTTCAATCCTGCAACTTTGGTTCATATTTCATTGGAAGCAGCTGTGTCAGCAGCCTATCAATTGGAGTTGGAATGACATCCCTATCTGTAACCGTTTTGAAGCTCTTCAAGATTTAAATTTTGTGTGTTCTCCTAAGTTATATAAATTAAAATTCTACATCTGTTGGCAGTGGTTAATTGGATGCATAGCAGAAACCTGTCAAGATTATCAAAAGTGTGAATGGTACCTCTCCCTTTAATTATTGTTATTGAACTGTTAAAAAGAGAAGTAAACAATTGAGCTGTGTCACAAACCTGTTAATTGAAGTTGGGATGGTTCCTCTTTCTATAATAATTCTAAAGTTATTCAAGATTTAAATTTTGTGTATTTACCTAATTTGCATAAATTTCAGTGTTACAACCTTGGGCCACATTTCTTTGGATTCAGCTATGTAACCAACCTATCAACCGAAGCTGGAATGACACCTCTATCACTTAATAGTTGTGAAGTTGTTTAAGTTTAGTGTATTCTCCTAAATTGCATAAATTAAGATTCTACAACTTTTGATTGTGATCAATTCGATGTGCCTATAGCAGAAATCTCTATATCAACGTTATATATTGCAGTGCAATATATTTTTTTAATTTATATGTGACTTATAAAGCTGAAATGTCAAGGTCATTTGGACCTTCCAAAGTTTGATCCAGCCATTACTTGGTCAATTTTCATCGAATAGGCAAAGGCGAGAACAGAGGGTTCAAGAGCTGCCTGAAAGAGGGCACTGCAGTCAGTGGACGGCTAGGGTTGTGTATTCCCATTACTACAAAGCAACTTAATAACTTGAAAACTACTGTACATAGAAACACCAAATTTCAGACAGTAAATCTAGATGCATAATTGAATACCTCACAAAAATCGTACAACCACAGCTACATAAGTGACTAGTTTATTTAAGGTTGCTTTAACCAAGGAGGCTATGTAGCCTCCTTGCTTTAACATACAAACTAATGGGAATACTTAGTTCTAGCCCTCCAAAAGTTTGTGCATTCAGTTGTGTATTGGGAGGGGGGATATACACCTTAGAGCTAATTCTGACCTTTCTTATTTTAATCATGTTGGACTCAACTTATTGCAACACTGCACATTTTTGTAATTTACATACGACCTCTAAAAGTCAAAGGTCAAGGTTATTTGGCCCTTTTAAATTTTCATCAGGCCAGAACTTCATCAATTTTCATCCAATTCCAGTCATGTCTCAAATTGCAGGTATTGCAACACTATACATTTTTGCAATTTACATCTGACCTCAAAGGGTCAAGGTCTTTGGACTTTGAAATTCTCATCTGGCCATATTTACAAATGTAGGTCATGTTCGATATCGGTGGTTCCACAAATAGTATTTCATGTAATATATGGGCCAGGATGTGAAAATTTTGAGTATGCTACTTTTCGAAAAAAATTGTACTGGAGCATCACGAAAGTCAGGCTAAAAGACGAAAACGCCTCGACATATAGTGGTGCCACCTGCAGTGTTATGAAAGATACGGACCAAAATGTTTGAAAACATGTTGAGACAGAGTCAGAGTCAGAATTCTTTTATTTGACAGAAAGTACAGGTAAATAAACATTACAAACAGTATGTAATAATTGATAGATATAAGTTCATGCTATTATTTGCAGAAGTGTGAACAGAACTGTCAAGCCTTCCACATGAAGACACAAATGTGTGTTCATGTGGAAGGCTTATGATACCAAATGTACTAGAGATGCGTGCCATATGCAAAAGTTTGAATTGTATAATATGGATGACCTTCACCTTCTTCCTCGAGGGTAAAGAGAGAATGCATTTCAGAAATGATTTTTTTGTTACGGTCATTACATCTGAACTTGTTCATATGTATCTTTTATATTATTTCAGAAATATTACACAAACAGTCTAAGACATTTGGAGTCATAGTGGGTAGGCATTATGTGGGACTTTCATCATATGTTTTAAAAGTACGCTAAATTCATTTTTTACTATCAAAAAACAAATGAAACATCTAAATTTACACCAAATGTGTGTTACGCCAATGATCAAAGTCACAAGGTCAAGACGTAGTAAAGGTCACTAAATTTTAAATGTTGAGAAATAAGAAGTCTAACAACACCAAACGTACCACAAATGTTTATTATATATAAAAGTTCGATATCGCATAATATGGGAAACCTTGACCTTTCTCAAGGTCACAGACGGAATTCATATCAGGAAATGATTTTATTGTGATGCCCATGATATAGTAAATTGAGGTGGCACTGCAAAACTTACAACAATATCTATAAGGCCGATGGTCAAATTTTGTAATATGTTATGTAATGTTTACCTATTTTTCAAGGTTTAATTAAGCACTTGAAAAAATAACACTGAATTCAATATGTTAACACAGAATTAGGGGAATGATGCCAAATGTGTGTTCATGTGGAAGTTTAATGTTGCACCATATATAATTACGTGCAAGGCCTAACTGACCAATCTAACGTTCAAATAACACCTTTACTTCCATTGAGAAAGCTGGGGACATCACCGGCGAAATATCTGGATATCAGAAATATTACCACATGGATTAAAAGTCCAATATAAACTTCGATTTATGATTTAGTACAACACTAATTCAAAAACACAGTTCACCTTTTGTGAACAAATATCGCAGCTGTAAGTCAAACACAAAAAATAGATGTAAGTTACTCACTTGACGTTGACCACCAAAATTAAAGAGCACATTGTACTTAACTGATGTAGCTTTTGAAATCAACAGGAATCAAATCCTATTAAAGAGATGCATAATATATACAATGTTTTATATACTGTTCCATGTAGAAACGCCACCCTATATAGGTACATGACAAAAGTACATGAACTTTTTTATTACAAAAAATGTTTGTAACATTGGTACATATAATGTTATGGAATTTTGCAAGATCATGAATGGGAAACTGTATACTGTCTGCCTGACATACATGGGGTTCTACCGTTAAGCGAAAGCAAGAAAAGTAGGGAGCCGTGAAATACTGTAAAAATAAAAATAAAAAACAGGGAGAGCAGAATATCATATGTGAGTCATTGGTACAAAGTGTCCATGGACAAGGGGCAAAAGATTTTTCTGAGACTTTTTTATCCATTAGCAGAGATCTGAATCACGTGTAATTTATTCTTGCGCGACTAATTTCAAGCAGGAAAGGACTAAGTTGGGTACAAACGTACATTGGTACCGATTTATTCATTTTTAATGTAGCAAAAAATAAAACAAACAAACAAAACAAATGGAAATTAAACATTAAACAAAACAAATATCTTCCACAACCAGCAATATCGGGACAAACTCTAACTGCGTAAACAAACAAAATTATGAATAGCCGCTGTCCAGTTCTTTGTAATTTAAATTACAGTACCGGGAGTTTGTTACCATACGAACGGAAGCAACAGTGCCACATCATGCCTGTAGCTCTGAAAAAAAAAATCTAAGCTCTTTACACCCCACTTCCGATCCAGTCACTGTCCGTGGCCAAATCTCTATCTTTACAAATTACTGTTATCCACTATGCCACCTTTTTACTTACTTACTATACGCAATAAGCGTAAGTGGCATATAATGTTCTTGTCCGGTATTGCGTTATAATACTTGACCCATGGCTGAGTAAAACTGCATGCACTCCCCCCCCCCCCCCACTCACACACACACTAAAAACAAACAAACAAACAAAAACGATCGTCTTTTGTAGAATGGCAATCTTCAAGGATGTCCCGCAATATCGACAATAATTTCAATAGATTTAAGTCGCCTTCACAAAGTATCTGCATGAGAGACCTCGATGAGAATATTTGCGATAATAGCATCATAACAAGCGTGCCGGGGGAAATGTTCGTTAAATTTCAGAATATATTACCACGTTATTGCAGGTCTATGACCGTAAGTATATAATGCCTGCGTGTCGTTCAATTGTGCTGCTATAATGCTATCATATCATCTACGAACAATATGGTAGCAGACGACATTTATTATATCCGGGCAGTTTTGACTTCGTCTTCTGTGAAGAAGAGTGAACTTATTTCCCCCTAGAGACGCGGATTATTGAAAACATTGCCTTTCCTTTCTTCGTTGTGCTTCATTGATCCTATTCAGAAGTCTTAATACCTGCCTCTAGTTTGAACTGCCCGTACACGGCAATTTAATAAGAGCTACACTTGGCGCTTACCGACACACACAATCAACCAACACCGCAGCAGACTGAGCAGTCAATTTGACAAGGACGACAAGGTTTGTCAGATAATTTGTGCTGCACTGCTGGTAAAAACAGTCGGAAGCAGTCCTTGTTTCAAAAAAATAATAACTTCGCGTCCTTTCGTTGACTACATCGATGTGAAATAAGCGATCACTGCGTGGATTGGACTGAAAACAATGAACAATGGCCGCATATAATGTGAGTACATGACCGATACGACCACAGACCTTCCTTCCCTAACGGTCTGGGAAAAAAACTACCAGGCCATCAATTTATTGACGACTTGTTAAACGAGTCGTATAATACGTGTATTTTCTATACTGTTGTAAATTTACTTAATATTGCTGTATCATTATTGTGGCTCATGTCGCTGAGAGATGACAAGAAACAACAAATAGTATTTGAACACAGCATGGACCAATTAACAAGAATAGGTCCATGAATATAAATTTAACAGAAAATAAGTCAAACATAGTGAAATTAAAACTTCAGTAAAAAATGCCTGAAATGCAAAAACCGTGAAAATATATGCACTTGAAAATAACTTCTTTCACAGTATATACCAATACGTGAAAAACATACATGTACGCTGGTCATTTAGTCAAACAAACATATTGTATGTAAGGTCGCATGCATGTATGTATGTA
This sequence comes from Hermodice carunculata, assembly GCA_964020975.1. Taxonomy (NCBI): domain Eukaryota; kingdom Metazoa; phylum Annelida; class Polychaeta; order Eunicida; family Amphinomidae; genus Hermodice; species Hermodice carunculata. The sequence goes on along the minus strand of OZ026618.1, from coordinate 95,149,814 downwards.
TGTATGTATGTATATGTACATATGCACTGTTTTGTAGTGGATGCAAGGAGCTACAATTCTCTGTAAATTTATGTATACACAGCCCACTTGAACGCGCTATTGTATATATAGATCTAGTATTTAAGTCTGTGTGTGAATACATACTTCTTGTTTTTCCTTTATTATGTCCGTGTGTGAACTCAGACATTGTTTTACCCAATATTCATGTCTGTGTGTGAACACAGACATATTGTTTTACCCAATATTCTTTATTTATTTATTTATTTATTTATTTATTTATTTATTTATTTATTTATTTATATATTATTTCCTATCTTTCTTTCCGCCAGATTATTATGTCGTCTTAAACTCAGACACCGTGAAAGCTAGAAACTTCAAACTTTGCATGGATATAGCACCTGCAGTGAAGTTTTGCATATCGTTCTAAATAGTCAAGATTTTTAAAATTATGCAAATTAGGGCAATTAAAAAAATCAATTGCTTCTGGCTTCCAAAGTATTCATCCGATTTTGATGATGTTGGACCCAAAATGTAGATATTGTAGCACTGCACATTTTTGTAATTTACATGTGATCTCTAGAGGTCAAAGGTCAAGGTCATTTTGCCATTTGAAATATTCATGTAGCTATAACTCGGTCAATTATCATCCAATTTTGATCATGTTGGACACAAATTGTAGCTACTGTAACACTGCACATTTTCATAATTTACATGTGACCTCTAGAGGTCAAAGATCCAGGTCATTTGGACCTTTGAAATATTCATCTAGCCATAACTCGGTCGCTTTTAATCCAATTTTGATCATGTTGGGCTCAAATTATAGACATTGCACATTTTTGTAATCACATGTCACCTCTAAAGGTCAAAGGTGAAGGTCTTTCGGACCTTTGAAATATTCATCCAGCCATAACTCGGTCAATTTTCATCCAATTCTAATCATTTTGAGCTAAAATTGAATGTATTATAACACTGCACGTTTTTGTAGTATATATGTGACCTCCAGAGGTCAAAGCTCAAGGTCATTTTGTCGTTTGAAATTTTCATCTAGCCATAACTCGGCCAATTATCATCCAATTTTGATCATGTTGGACACAAATTGTAGCTACATATGGGCACTTGCCTATCTGGGCAGGCGAGATGTTGCTCATATTTTGGAAATAAATAATACTTTTTACAGGCAAATTGTGATTTCTTCTGATATCCAGATAGTTTTCATTTACATTTGACCTCTAAAGTCAAGGTCATTTTGCCTTTTAAATGTTTCATCTAGCCATAATTTGGTCACTATCCATCCAATTTTATTCATGTTGGACTCAAATTGTAAGTGTTGCAACACTGCATATTTTTGTAATTGTGCAAATTTTTCACATACAGACAGATTTGCTTTCAAGCAAATCTTTCTTTTCTAGTTTATTTATTTGTTTGTTTGTTTATTTATTTATTCATTTATTTATTTATTTATTTATTTATTTATTTATTTATTTATTTATTTATTTCCGTGTGTGAGTTTGTGCTCAGCTTTTCTCGGACACTATTGTATCAAAAAGTACCAAACTTGGCATGGTGATAAACCTAGTATTGAAGTTGTGCATATTGTTTGGAACAGCCATGGTGTTGAAAATTATGTCAAATTAGAGTCATATTTGTGGAAATTTTAAATGGGGCATATCTTCACGTTTTTTAGATAGAGTTGAAGCAAAAGCAAATTCCTATGGCATGCAATCAAAGTTGAGAAGTATAAAGGAAGGCATCAAAAGATCGATGTGCGATAAAAAACGAACCTAATTTAGTTGGGGGGGGGGTTAAAAGTCCATTTAGTTTTCTATCGCACAAAATCGATGTAAGCAAAAAATGTCAAAATTTTAACTTGCAAACAGAAAAAAACTGTTTCCGCGATGATCGATACTGTGAAGCCTGTGTAAACTCAATACAAAAGAAAAACAGTCAATTTTAATAAAAGTGAAATATCTTTTTTTTGAAAATTTTTCAATATCAATCATTTATCCAAGTATGTGTGTCCTGTCTTCATGTTGTAGAATGGTAGTAATCCCAATCTTTAAAAGCCATCCTAAATACACCACAACATGACCTTTTTATAGTGGTAAAACCCTATGTAATTTGTCACCACTACAGTACACATTCTGGGAGATCGAAGTTTTAATGTAAAGTCGAGTTTAGTTTCAGGCGGGAGAGGGGGGGAGGGTCTGACCCAAAACGAAATTACTTTCGTTTACTTGTAACCATTGAACTTTTGATGGCTTCCCTAATTGATGTTAAATTCACTGAATTTCATGTGGAGAAACATGCATCTGAAATATTATCGGCACCCCGTTGTGCCCCCAAGCTTGTAAATGTTTCCAATGACAGGCTGTTATGCAACTGTGAGAGTCTGGCCTCCACACCTATCAGTACACAGGCACCAGTGTCCAGTGCTGTGGTTTACCCTTCAATCCCTAGAGAGACTGGCTGTGTTGGTAGAATAAGCTTGGATGTTTTGTGTAAACAAGGAGGCTATATATAGTCTGAAGCCTCCTGTGTAACTCCCCATCACAATAAGCTGGTGCTGACTAAGAGGTGCCAGATAGGCAACGTAAAATGAAATATGAACCAAAGTTTGGCATGTCTTTGTAAAGGGAGATTCAGATCAACTACCAGAAATCACTCAAACCACGGAGGGTACCGTCCTTCCTCAAAGACAGATCCATACTCCCTGTAATGACCAACTGTAATATATGGAAGGATTTTGGTCAGGGTAGTGGGTGCATTGGGGCATGCAGGCAGTCCCAGCTGCCATAGGCATAGCTGTTGCATTTCTGGACCCAGCAGTGACATTTGCTTATCAGGTATTTATCTATAACATTGTTTCATAACCTTTGTAAACATTGCTCACTTCCAACAAAGATTCGTCTTATTTCATTCATGTTCAGCCTGTGCAAACTTCATACTTTAGTTTATCCACACCTTTAGTAGGTTGTTGAACCTCAAAAGTCAAACATGTTCATGTTCCATGGTATGGATTTTTGTTAGGAGCTATGTGAAGTTGGATGTTGCCTGTGCAAAGTTACAACTCTTTAAGTTTGCTGACACATTCAGGCTGGTGACACTCAATAGTTAAACACACAGATTCCTGTTAGAGTTATGTAAAGTTAAATATTATGTATGACTGTGGATTAGATGAGCCTGCTAATAATTGATATCAGTAGAGATTGTCACGTAAATGCTTTTTTATGTTCCTGCAATTTACAGGGAAACTCAAAAACAAGTACTTATAACAATATGTACATGTATATCAATGTATACACATTTCACTTTTTGCAGTCTTTTTATGCCCCAGATTTACAAAGGATTGCAATTTGGTGTTGATGTTATTTTTACTTCATAGTATACACGGGTTTAGCATCATATTTAAATGTCATGTTAAAATTATGCAAATTAGGGGCAATTAAAATTTTAAAAGCTCCTTATACTTCAATCTTTTATAGATAGACACAGAATTTAAGTGTCACATACAGGTTTGTGATACCTGTCAATCTAATGGACAGTGAACAAAAACTGTAACATTTGAAATTATGGTAATTACCAAGACTATAAAGGTTGAATATCTTCAAAACTGTTATGAATAGAGGTGCCAATCCAACTTCAATTTATCTAGGTTTGTGATATATTATTTTAATGAGCAGCACTTGAAACATTTAAAGGTTGAATATCCCCAAAACTGTTATAAATGGAGGAGCCAATTCAACTTCAAATTTGTCTAGGTTTGTGACATAGCGATTTAGAGTCCAACGAATCATGAACCAACAATGTAGCATTTTGATTTATACAAATTAGGTAGATACATAAGATTTAATACTTCAATAACTTTCAAACTATTACAGATAGAGGCATCAGTCCAACTTCAATTTGTAGGTTTGTGACAAAGCCGCATCCATTGAAACATGAACCAAAGTTGCAGCATTCTAATCTATGCAAATCTTTGGCGAAAACACAAAACTTTAATTTTTGAATAACTTCACAACTATCATAGAATGAGGTGTCATTCAAACTTTAGTTGATAGATTTTTTATGATAGTTGCATCCAATGATCCATGAATCAAAGTTGTAGCAGTTTGATTTATGCAAATTAGGCAAAAACCTAAATTTAAATCTTGACTAGCTTCAAAACTATAAGAGATTGAGGCGCATTTCCGATCTCAGTTTATAGGTATTTAGACATATCCACATGAAAAAAAAATGTTGCAGGAGTTAGATAAATACTGAATAGGCAATGTGTAAAGGTTTTCTAGGCACACAGATTGATTTGGTGGCAAGCAAATCAATTTTTCTAGTTATGTATTTTGCCCCTCAGCACCACTGCTCTGTACTTGACCCCGTCGTGGTAGAAATGTACAATAACGTATTCGTACCCTATGCATATAATGTATTATTTAAGTTTACATACATACATACATACATACATACATACATACATACATACATACATAATACAGACATAAGGACTTAAATCAACAGGTCTTCTCTTCTCGGATCTGGATCGGTAATGTAAAACACGGTAAAAGTGACAAATAACCGAATTTTTTTGGACCTCACCATTCCAACTATGCACCAGAAAAAATTTGCAGCCTGTTATTATTTTCAAAATACGCGGAAAATTCTCACGGCCATGCCTCAGCAATCATAAACTTCGGATTGAACTTGGTACATATCAAAGTTAGCCGCTACATACTCCTCCCCCCCCCCCATCGTCGCCTGTGTTTATTTTGTGGTCAACACTTAATTTAAACTGAGAACATTTCCTTTTGCATTGTGCCCTGTACCCCTCAGAGATATAGCTTCTACTGATAGTGGGAAAAAAAAGGCCTGCAAGCAATTGATCAACTGAAGGAAAAATGAAAAAACTGACAAGACTCATGTCATCTATGGGAAACACTATCCTGACGGTGCCCGTACATAATAATACAACGCAGTGTCGTAATTAAAGTGTGTGTATCAACATACACTTTTTTGTTTTTCCTGAAATTCTTTCTTTCTTTCTTTCTTCTTTACCGGCAAATTTGTCCGACACTTTTCTCGAACACTATGATACATAGAAACTCCAAACTTGGCATGATTGTACCTCCATACAAGAAGTTTGACCGTTTTATACAAAGGAATGAAGATGTTTAAAATTGTGCAAATTAGGAGCATTTTAAATTTTGAATATCTTCAAAAGTAAAATAGATAGAGATGTCATTCCAACTTCTACCAGGGGGTTATTGACCATTGCGCATCTAATGAATTTAAAACAAACGTTGTAGCAATTTAAATTATGCTAATTAGCATTTGAAATTTTAAAACTTGAATATCTTCAAAACTATTATAGATACAGGCGTCATTTTAACTTCTACTGGGGGGGGGGTTATTGACCATTGCGCATCTAATGAATCTGAAGCAAAAGTTGTAGCAATTCAAATTATGCTAATTAGCAGCATTTAAAATGTTTAAACTTAAATATTTTCAAAACTATTATAGATAGCGATGTCATTTCAACTTCTACTGGGGGGTTGTTGACCATTGCGCATCTAATGAATCTAAAACAAAAGTTGTATCAATTTAAATTATGCTAATTAGCAGTATTCGAAATTTTCAATCTTGAATATCTTCAACACTATAATAGATAGAGATGTCATTCGACTTCTACTAGGGGGTGTTGACCATTGCGCACCTAATGAATTAAAAATGAAAGTTGTAGCAATTTGAATTATGCTAATTAGCAGTATTCGAAATTTTCAATCTTGAATATCTTCAACACTATAATAGATAGAGATGTCATTCCAACTTCTACTAGGGGGTTGTTGACCATTGCGCAACTAATGAATCTAAAACAAAAGTTGTATCAATTTAAATTATGCTAATTAGCAGTATTCGAAATTTTCAATCTTGAATATCTTCAACACTATAATAGATAGAGATGTCATTCGACTTCTACTAGGGGGTGTTGACCATTGCGCACCTAATGAATTAAAAATGAAAGTTGTAGCAATTTGAATTATGCTAATTAGCAGTATTCGAAATTTTCAATCTTGAATATCTTCAACACTATAATAGATAGAGATGTCATTCCAACTTCTACTAGGGGGTTGTTGACCATTGCGCAACTAATGAATTTAAAATAAAAATTGTAGCAATTTAAATTATCCTAAATAGCACCATTAGAAATTTTAAATCTTGAATAACTTCAAAGCTATAATAGATAGAGATGCCATTCCAACTTCTATTTCTGTGTTATGGAATAGTTGTACATTACCACACCAATATGCTTTGAAGACACACACACTGATTTGCTATGCAGCAAATCATCTTTCCTAGTTTGTAATCTGCATTCTTTATTTCTCTTGTTACGCCCATAAGGGCGCATGATAATACATTGTACAAAAGTATACAAGTAGTAGATTAGAATGTGAAACAACTTAGTGAGTCTATTTAAATATGCACTATTGGCTGTGTACATTTTTTTTTAAACTGAAGCACCAATGATGATATTTCTCAACAATGTCAGTCACAGAATTCTTCGGAATTCTTAATTTTGTATTGTCCTGAAAAAAAAATTGAATCTTAAAAAGATTCATGTTGATCATAAAGTGTATGACGCAGACTATTGTACTGAAAACAGATGAACATGTGTTGTTCATTTTCCGATTCACAAGAATTACAAATTATACATGTATGTACATAACAATTTCATATGTTCCCGGTTGAAATATTTGTATGTTACCCATAACATGTACCCATAAGCCAAGGGAATAAGAAGGAAAATAAACGTATCTGCCTCTCTACCTGCCTGCCTACCTACCTACCTACCTACCTACCTACCTACCTACCTACCTACATATATACATGCATAATATGTGTAACTTGTAGTTTCGCCTGCGTAATTTGAACCCGTTGATACAGAGTGACCAGCACATAAAAGCGTAAATTTTTGCCATAATGGTGTTACATTTGTTGATATATCAGGTAGTGACGCCCAGAGCTGACAGATGTGTCTTCAACGAAGAACAGAAAGGCTGGCGGGCTCCTATTACAAAACAAGCACGCCCAACTCGGGTAAGCTGGGTGTTGTGAAAACTTTGCCACTGCAGTTTTGTTGATTTTAACTGCGTTTTATAGATTATTGTATAAATTGTATCTTGTTATTGTGATTTTGCGTGATTTACAGATATTAGTCAACAATCTTTCGGGTATTGGGCGGTTTGGTACTTGGTAATGATTTTTATAGGAAAAAAAAAACAACGATTCTGCAACAACAAAAATGACAATAGTAATGATGATGATAATGATAATAATAATGTTATTTCATTTTCTTTTTTCAAAAAATAGCACAATTATCACTGTTATTGTCGTCATTATTTCTCCAATTCCGCAGAAAACTCTTGTGTGCTCCGATCTAGTCGGCCAAGCAAATTTATCCAGTAAACAGCTATAAAGTAGCATATGTGCTTGCAACGCAAGCGGATCCCATGAAGCAGAGATCCTGCAACATGCTCTAACAAATGAAAACATTTTGAACATTTTAAACAACTTTTCATGTTTAAAACCACAGGAAGGACTTTTCTTAGGCTTTGGCTTTCTCAAATTACTATCCTTTTATTACAAACATACAATTTTGTCCTGCATTATACATGGATATGCTCTCTTTCTTGTCAAGTTCTTTGTTGTATGATAAGGGGCAGCGCATGGCCACAGTCACTTATGGATACTATGTGCTTCCCATTACATCACCTTTATTGTTACTCAAAATCGGAGACACTGTTACTTAATACAGTCTTCTATTTTGAGTTATATTTCTTTGTGATGTCAAACATTTCTCCTCATTTGTTTAGCCCGCAAAATCTCACGCTGATATGTCGGCATACAAATTTTCCCATTGAAAATTATCAGAAATTGTGCGCTGTTGTAAATGTCGTCTGCTCCATGTGTCATGGATCGGCATACAAATTTTCCCATTGAAAATTATCAGAAATTGTGCGCTGTTGTAAATGTCGTCTGCTCCATGTGTCATGGATCATAACACAAGTGCCTGACCTGCGGGTTCATGGCCACACTGTGGGCACATTGCAACAAAACTACACCGAACAAAGCTGTTGATTAAGTACCAACAGTTTTAAAATTTATGTGACAAATTTCCGTTTCCTTGTAGATTTTGAGGCTTCATGCAAGAAAGGAACGACAAGGCAAACGAGGCATGGTTCTCATGCACAAACGAGTAAGTGTCCGTCCGACAGGGTCGTTAACACTTTCACTACCACATTTTGGACTAAGCAATCACCGCTTTGGGCGCGGTGATTGCGCCCAAAGCGCGTCGAGGAAAGTTGTTGACCCGGACCAGTATATTCTCTGGGTCTATGGGCAATGCTAGTGCTTGAATGAAAGGCCTTTCGGCATGGAACATGAATCCAGTGTCCTTATTGTAATTGAGAGTATTTCGTCTTAAGTAGTTAGACTTAAGTCGCAGTTGACAGTGAACGAGTTAACATCAGTGCAGCTAATCGAGTGGCCATTCTAATCTAAAAGCTATATCAAGATTGTAAGGGGAGGCCGCCTAAGCGTTGTAGGCCCAACCTCTCTGCATAAAACCAGATAAATATTCGTGGATGGTCTATTTGAAAAGCTATAGTATTGTTGTATATCCTGTGGTGGCCAAATATTTAATGTTTTTGTAAACTATTCAATTACAGCGCAAATAGAAATAAAACGAATAAATGAATAGATAAATTGATTAGATTTATTGTATTTCCAAAAACAAAAACAAAAAAACAAAAGCAAAAAAACCAAAAACGATTGGAAAACAGGCACCATGCCTATATGAATCCGTCTTGTGGAATAAAAATGTAAATGATTACAGTTATTGCTGTTGAAATACAATTATATATCTGTTCCAATCAGAAACAATGTTATATGCAACGTGTATAACTTAGTCACTCGGTTATTAAGTGTAATCATATTATGTGCAATAACAGTAAGCAACTTCCAGCTAAGATGTGATTCTTTTCCTGCGTTCAGGTGGTCATGGACGCGGATGATAACAGTGGAGCAACAGAAATAGATAATGATGACGATGCAGTCAGCATTTCACAGGTAATCAGATTTGACATGTTTATACCAAGTCAGGCGGTTATTTTGTCTGTTAGTAAATATATGTATAACGGGACAACTGAGATTATCAAGAAGTAACAAGAGGTCCATGGGCCTAATGCTCTGCTGATATATAATCACATGAGCATCGCCAAAAATTCATCTCTGAAATGATGCACAACTTCAGACGTTAAGACAATAACGATAAAAAAAAAAACTATTTCCTGAAATGGTGTTTTTCGTTATGGTCATTTGGTGTCATTATCATTCATCTAAGGAACCCTCCATGACCTAGAAAATAGGTCAAGGTCATCCGTATTTGGAAAACGGGGGACTGTATCACGTCCAAAAGCAAACGTTTACGAACGAACGGACGCAAAGTGATCTCATATGCTCTACCTATTGTCAGCGGAGCGAAACAGGTATTGAGAATGCTTACAATTTTATCATGCTTATAACAAATTTTCGCTATTGTCGACAAACACGTATAATACTATTTTCACTCTTTTCGTTCTTTTAATCCTCATTGTCCCCTAATAAATTTTCTTTTTTAATGAACGTTTTTTTTTTTATTTTTTTTTTTTTTATTATCATTATTATTATTTTTGACTAAACTGTAGGCGATGTGTCTAGTTTTCAGGTTTATCCCATATAATATAAGCAGAACTGGTGCCTATTAAACTTGCATATCGGATACAGGCAGGCCGTGGAGCGGAGCAATCACGGGGCACAAAGGTTCTTTGTGAAGCACAGGCATGGGCACTTTAAGTACCCTCTCTACAAACTGAATGGTTTTGCTCCATTTTACAACAATAAACACCCCCATGAGAAAAAGAGAGCATCTTTCACTAGCAGATTCCGTTTCTTATCAAAGGAGGCCTTTGAACATGGGAGGAGGTTCAATTTCCTAAAAAAACAGAAAAATGCAGTAAGGGCAGCTGCCCAAACATAAGCAATGGTACCGACAGACCTAAAAACGCCAGCAATTTAAGCAAGATCTCTGGTGATATGGGGCATTTTTGGTGAACCATGTTCCCTTTATCTCTCTTTATCCCCATGAGCACTGACCTTAAAATCCAGTTGTCCTGCAGGGGATTGGGGAAACCGGCCTCGAGGTGCAGTATACAGAGAATATTTACACACTGTTGTTAAATGTGGGAAAAGCTGAGGGATCTTGCCAAAAAGGCAAGGTACGTCGTCATTGTTATGGTGGTAATAAGCACTGGCTTGTACTTGAAAAATATACAGAACCGTAGGTATGAATTTCAGTGAGTATGGTATGTTGCCTTAGTGGAGACAGCATAGGCCTGTGCCCTGTGACTGCTAATATCCCTATCCAGAGCTGCTTCCAAAACCACCATATCATGACCTGAGGGGAAAAAAAAGAAAGGCCTCTGTTGACATGTGGTTAAACAGGGCTGCAGGAGTAAGCTTTTACGGGTGATGCATGTCAAAATCCATGTGACAAAGGTTCACGCCGTCATGGAGCTGGGAGGCCCGATCCGGGCCTATGTTCTTAAGCCCTGCTATGTGGCAAGTTGTCAGATGGAAATTGCACTGAGCTGACCACCAAAAGAGTTCCCTACAGCTTCCATGACTACTGGGTGTTTACATGAACCCTTGTTTATGATACCCTGGGCTCCTGTGCTGTCTGTGTGAACCCTGATGTCCTTAGTAGCCCAGAGGGGACCCCAACGCCTTGCCGCACATAAGATGACCAGCATTTCCCTAAAGTTTATATGTAAAGTATGAACCTGTGGCCAGTCCTTATGCCAGTTTACATAAAACCAGTTAGCAGAGTGTATGGCACCACCACCCTCATTACACGCATCCATTGCCATAAGGTCCACAGGTGTCCTTTCCAGAATGAGAGACCTCCCATTGAATATAGAGAAAAAACCAGACCACCATTGAATGTCCACCTGCACAGACCCTTGGATTCAAAGCTTATGGTTTGCTGCTTTAATCTCATTTTGCACATCTATTAAGCATCTTAGAAAAGTGCGACCATCAAGGATGACCCAGCTGTTCCAGCTAAGTCAGCCAATTAGCTGCTGTAGCTCTCTCTTACTTGCTCTGCGCATAGTTAAGAAATGCCGCAATAAGTCTTGTAACTCTACAAGTTTATGTTGTGGTAGAGAGATGGTCATGTCCATGGAATTAATCTCGATGTGTAGGAAAACCAGACATTGTGTGGGTCCAATGACTTTGCGGTAATTTATCATGAAGCCCAGTTTCCTAAGCAGCTTGACTAGTGTATTCAGGGCAAGTAAACATTCATCAAAACTATCTGCTATCATGGCAAAATCATCTAAATATGCACACACCTTAGAAAACCCCCTTCTATGCATCATCCTGCAGACTGCCTGTGTTAGTCCATTGAAAATTCCAGGCGAGGCTCGGGCCCCAAATGGTAGAGCTGTGTCAGTCAAAAGCTCGGCTTATCTGGTCCTTTCAAAACCTGTCACCTTCTGGCTTTCCTTGCTAAGTCCTATTGACCGATAGGCGGCCCTTAGATCCACTTTACACATGTAGGAGTTAAGGGTGACTAGCTTGACAACACTGTGAAAGGATTGCCAAAAAGGGTTCATATGTGGCAAAGGCTAATAATGCCTCAAACTTTCTTCTAAATTTCAAATTTTATGAATATGATTTGTTCCTTTCATAAATTAATTTGCTATTATGATTTAGAACAATACAGTTTTTCAGTGAATGGTATGGAATAGGACTTTGTTCTTAGAGTATCGGACTTGATAGTGTTCAAACGGTACATGGGCTTACAGAATTAGGTTTGTTAAGTTTCTCTTTGTATTAAATAGTCATTGGCTGCCTTGCCCTCTGGGAGGCTTCAGTCATGAATGAGTCTGATAACATCCCCATCCTTTGGAACGGCCCCTAGTGCACTGACAATATGTGGCTTCTTGTCCACTATCTTGTAGTTGCCACATTCTAGTTCTGCCAAGATTAGCTTTGCCACGTGCTGTTGATTTTTCTAAATTAGATTTATGATTTCTAAATTCTGCTGGCACCGGGGCAGAGTTGGTGCCTATGATATCAAACCCATTCTTCAAGCTATTGAGGATAAAGCTACAGTCAAAATCAGACTGCATTTGTGCCTCCCAGATGTCTGGGTCAGGCCTCCTGGTGGCCTTACATCAGGTCAAGCCTGAGTGGGATGATTTGGTCGAGCATGCTGTTTACCACAGCCTGACACATTACAGGTATGGGCATAACAGCACCCTGTCCCCCATCTACATCCACACAGGCCATTGAACTTGTTACAAATTTCCCTACCATCACATGTATAACAAGGTTGGTTTGTAGCCTGGTGTCTGCAACCTGGGGGGTTAGAAGTGTCATTGACATACCCTCCCCCCTGCTCTGTCCCTGGGTATTATTGTGACCACTATAAAACTTGCCCTGTCCCTGCTTGCCCGTCATGAGAAACAACACCAGCAGGTGCGACTAGTCTGTGCCCCAGCTGAAGCCATCTTTTGCCTGCATATATCCATATGATCGATGATACTGCAGTACTTTGACTAAAGGGTAAACCTCAGTCAGCTGGGCAATTTTTAGAGTGTAGGCCAAATAATCCGTCAGTGACACGGTATCCAGCTTCCCGTCTGCCAACATGTCATGCAAGCTGCACATGTTGGCTATGGTCCACTGTGCCATGGCCACAGACTCTAGTTTTAACATTTTCTGAGTTTTGACACACAGTTGTATACCTAGCATTAATGATCTCATCTTCCATAACTATATAGTGTGTATATTCAATGAAATCCACAATGACATAAAATTTTACCTCGCCCCCAGCACCGGGGAGGGGGGGGGGGTCAAACATGCTAGATTTGTGGCATGTGTGCCTTGAGAGGCAAGATCCAGGCCTGAAATTGTCTCTCCAAAGGGTGCACCCAAATTGTCAGATGGTGTTGTGCCCTGTCGAGTGGCCTGACTCTGAGGGTCGAGTGGCTCATTTACCAGGCTCCCTTGAACATTATCCAAGTCCCTAAGGGCCTGTGCCATGAATGGATCATCCCTCAAGTGTTGTAAATTGACGTGGGTTGGGTCATGTGGAAACGCATCCTAGGTGCTGCCATGTTGGAGAGTGCCCTGATGCATCTGTGGCTGTTGGCTTGGAGCTGTTCAGAAATCCTCTCTCCGTGGTTGGTTCTGGTCATCCAGGGTCTGCTCAAAACTCCTCCAATGCCTTTATCAGTTCCACTCTCTGGCTGAAAGTTAGTTTCACTCTCCCCTCCCAGAGTCCGGCTAATACTTCGACAGATTTAACGGAGATGTGTCATCCAGATCCTGGGCTTTCAAAAGCTTAACAGTCCTTGTGTGTAGACCCGATGCCTGGGCCCACTGGTTGAATTGTGGAACCGGTCCCCGCGCTGAAGTTCCCAGTGTTTGCTCCTTTTGCTGGCAAGGCGAAGAATTGCATCTGTTCTCGGTGTCAGACATGCTGATGCCCGGCCTTTCTTTGTTGTAATAAATTAAATCAGCCCCAGATCAAAAACACAAATGGTCAACAGCTTGGTCGATGAATGTCTTTCCACTCTTATTCTGTCACTCATGTCTTGCTGGTGCTGGCATGGGGACGGTACATTGTGTCTGTGTTGCTACCTGGCCATAGGGGACAAAGAGCTGGTCACTGGCGGTCTTTGATGTTTGTGCCCAGTTTCTTCCAGATCTCGGCCGAAAGCATTGGCAGCTACCTGGTCGGCAGGAAGGGCCCTGTCTCCACACGAATCTTTCCGACATTTTTGGTCTGTACGCAGAGCACTGGCCTGTGTGGCGATCCCCCCCCCCCTGCTCTGGCCTGCTCACCCGCCACTGTTTTGCCCCTTTTAGAGACAGGCTATCATCTAGTCCGCTGTTCGCATGTTTCCTGAGGGGGCCTTGAAGAAACTGTGGAACTTCTAACTTCCGACTCTTAAAACTGGCCTTGACGCAACTTGTCTGTCTGCTTCCTCACAAAGAATGGCCCCTGAACAGGCGGGAAGCTACCTACCCACGCTACATCACGTGGTTCAGAGCTTCCCACACACACACGCAAACTAGAGGAAACAGAGCCACTTGACACCCCGTTAATAAATTGATAGGTTACTTATAATTGCAGATGACTGATCTTGGCCCCATTTTCAAGGTTAAGTGCAGTCTAGGTGTATGGAATATTTTCAAGATTCATTGTAAACAATTGACTGGACACACCATGCAATTAAAACAGTTCCATTGAGACCCCTGATTTGGCCCTTTCTTCACAACAAAGTGCTCACTTATTACAGAGTCTACGATCAATATTTCACCAATCATATGCTATCATAATTACCCATTTTACTTGTTCCTCCTACGTTCTTTTTCTTTTATTCTTTTCCTTGTTTCTTTGGTTGCTTTGATTCTTCCCTTTTCTATCTTCCCTCCTCCATCAGTCCCTCTTTCATTCATGTCTGCCTTACCTCTTTCGGGAGGAATCGCCTTTTCGGTCACATTCTATCTTAAATAAACAACAGGTAGGTGCATGTTCATGCAACTTTTTGTTCCTCCTGTTACCGGCAGCTTCGTGTGTGAAGTGGCCTCCTGGGGTGATTTGGTGTTGTTTTCCCTGTCAAATCCGTTAACCTATAAAATTGTAATCAATCTGTCTTGGAAGTTCAAACTGAAGATCAATTATATTAGTTCCAAAGTACACAGAGAGGTCAGATTAAAAGATATATATTATTGGCTCAAATTCTTTCAAAATATCTGGCAAAATAAACATCGGAAAGAACGTGGTCAGCAGAAAAGGTCTGATAATTTGTGAGTGACTAGTATACATCATGGTTTGCAAGTGCTCAATAGTTTCCTTTACAGAAAATACACTCCAGCGGCAAGATATTATGTTTCGATATCATTCAGTTTTGTAACTAAGGCGTATTACATGGCACCTGAAGGGCGAAAGGTATATGGAGGTTGTATTGTCCGCAATTCAGAAAACCCAGGGTTCCGTGTACAAAACCCTGAATTTCGTAATACAGAACCCAAGGTTTTGTTACGTTACTCTGGGTTTTGTACACTACACCCCTAGTTTTGCTCTGTTATTTGGTATTTTACAAAACCCAGGGTTATCGTTACAGCGCCCATGGATTTGTAAGCAGAACTCTGTGGTTTGTGTTTACAATGTTAACTCATTCCGCCCTGACAGAAAACCGCGTTAACAGCTTTCCTTGGCGCCCTCTGGGTGCAATGCGCCCAGATCACGCCAAGGAAAGCTGTTGACCATGAGCATTTAATTTAGAATGATCTTCCATGCAAGTGTCATCCAAAATTTTGAAAAATAATCCCTAAATTAGTAAATTACAATTAGCAGACGACATTTAGATATTAGCGGGAAAAAGCGTCATTAGGATGGAATGTTACTATAAAATAGTATACTGTCAATCATTTCACCAAGAATTTCATCATACTTCTGTTATTTTATCAATAAAACGCTGGGTTTTCTTACAAAAGACTGAGCTTTGTAGTTATATGTCACGATTTTGCGCGTCGAATGTTCAGTAATTCACAAAGCCTAAGGATTTTTGGCAAAACCCAGGGTTTCGTAAATTTCACGGTATCGTAAGTCTGTAAATATATAGACAGTAACTGATCAGATACTTTTCCTACGCATATCCTGACCGTTGACTTCAAGTTGTTTTTGCAGCAAAACCAAGGGTTTTGTGGACGAAACCCCGAGTTTCACTACAAATCTGTGGGTTTGCTAACAATATCCAACGTTTTATGAACAAAACCCAAAGTTTTTGTAACACAGCTGGTAGTCGATTCACCATTGACTTGTGAAATTTAGGGTTTTGTAAATTTCACGGTACAATTCCTTACTTTGTAAATATCTATACACCAACCAGTCAGAGATAGCAATTAATTCCCTGTGCAGATCCTGATCATTGAACGCAAGTTATTTCATGTACAAAGCCCAGGGTTCAGCTTCATTACAGAACCCTGGGTTTTCTAACAAAACTCCGGGCTTTGTGACAGTCTAAAGATCGAGCGTCCTGTTTGGTTCATCTCAAAACCCTGGGTTTTGTTCCTGAAATTACAATTTACGAATATTAAAGCTTTGTAAAGTCACAACACCCAGGGTTTTGCTCTGATATCTAAAAGTTCACAAAGCCCATGGTTTTGCATTAAAAACCCGAGATTTGTCCAGGGCTCATGTAGGTAGAGACTTTGATTCACAAAACCCACGGTTTTGGAACAATCATGCAGCTGTGTGCTTTGCTTAGTTATTTATATTCTGTATGAAATCCGGGTTTTTGTGACAAAACCGAGGGTTTCATAACAAAACCCTTGGTTTTGTATCAGGAAACTCAGCGTTTTGCAAACAAAGCCTTAGGTTTTGCGAAGTATGGGACAACAATACGCACACACATACACACACACACACACACACACACACACATACATACATATATATATAGGCATATATATATATATATATATATATATATATATATATATATATATATATATATATATATATATATATATATCTATATATGTGTTGTAACCATGGCGTCAGATCCATGATAAGGTGTTGTCGCTTTTGCCGTATAATTTTGACATTCAGCATGCAATATTTTTTGTTTGTATGATGAGCATTTCATCTTTCTCATTATTAAGCTATTATTATTTTTTTTTGGGGGGGGGGGCAGCATTACTGTTATGGTCATTGTATTTGTGTCTGTTCGTCTCCCCGTACGAAGAACGGGCAGACATCTTATACTGGCATCCGTTCCCTACGCATGTTGTTCTACAACACGCTGTTTTCGGGCAATAACTCACCAAATGAAATCCGACTTGGAAGGATGATGTGACGTACCAGAGTCTAGGTTGGGATTGCACATGAGTGATCTTGACCTTATTGATGTAATTTCCAAGGTCACAGGTTCACGTAAGTGAAAATTGTATTCTGGATGACAATTTAAGAAAAATTTAATCAAGCTTAGTAGAATGCTGTATTTTACAAAGGCCTAGTTTGGGATTGCAGATAATTGGCCGAACCCAAATTTCCAGCTAACAGGGATAACTTAAGGGTAAGGTAGGCAGGACTTGATCAATCTGATAGGATCCTTCATCATGTGAAGACCTTGGGCATAACTGCAGATTGGTGGCCTTGGCCTTGATGTAACTCTCAAGGTTGCAAGTTCATCTTCATAAATGTTGATTTCTTTGTGATAAGTTTAATCAAATTTCACACAAAATAAGTATCATCAAGTTTAGTAGGAATGTGTATCTTACCAGATTCTGGCTTGAGATTGTATATGGGTGACTGTGACCTAGTTCTCAAGGTCAAGATCACAGAGTGACTGAAGCAAAACTCGGTTTTTAGACCATAGTCAAGAGGGATTGTGCCAAACTTAATAAAACTTAGTAGGATGATTTTTTTTCCAAGGGTCAGAGTTGGATTGCAGATGGATGACCTTGAAACAATTTTCTAGCTTCACTTACATGATAGTTGGTTTGTGGATGAAAACTAGAGAAGTATTTCACCAAATTTTGAATAACAGATATGGGTGACCTTGACGTTATCTCCATATCACCCCCACAGGAGTCTGCGGGCGACGGGGAGACGTGTTTGTTCTACAAAATCAATCCGTTTTAGTTATTTTTATGAAATATGTCAAAACGATTATGATGTATATTCATTTTAAGGATGTGTCCAAGTCCGACACTTATCATCGCAATTAAATTCGTGACTGAACAGGTCACCATACTGTGTCAAGGGACACGATACAAAGCACATATTTTCCCTCATACACACTGTCTGTTGTGTCAATTTAACCGCGAATGCGTTACCATAACGACTATTGTATCGTATTATTCACAATCCACGCAGGACCCCGTTAATGACGACCTGAGCATCAGTGGGCCATTTTCTGAGGATACACCAGGCAAAGTAAAGCACGGAGCTTGGGCCACTCCGCCGCCAAAGAACAGGTAGCTCCAACCTTATTCCCACCCCCACCTCCACACCTCACGCGTGAAACATTTCTTTGTAATGTTTCATAATTAACACATGGCTCACAACTGACACGAACAATTATTTTAGTTTTATTACTTTTATTACTTTGTCTTCAAGATTGAAGTATATCTACATGGATTGTCCCAGAAAACTTTCAAAACGAACAAAGTCAGATCTGCTTGACAGCATACACACAATTCCAAAGTGTATTTATACAGCAACATCTCTTCAGGGACCACTTTTGGAATTGGGTAAAAAGCGCCCTCTGCAGGGGAGCGGCCACTTCAAGAAAATCGTAAGCCCTGTTGTAGTTGGGATTAGTAACCTGTGCGTATATGTAGTGGAGACCCATTTGTTTGACGTGGATTATAAAGAAAGGCAAATATTGATTTGTCCCCAGCACAGATATTGAATGAACATCAAAAATTTCAACCCTGTGGTGTCATTGTAATCCCGATTGACAAACACAGTAATTAAGCAATAGGAATGCATATATCAACCGACATGTACCCGGATTGAAAAATTCATTAAAAATCATGGTTCCAGATTATCAACATCCAGTGACCATCGTTGACCCTTCCGCGAGCTATATTTCCACCATGTTTCAGCACAGATTGCCCCTTTTGAAGATGTCGAAAGTGTTGAAACACGCAGTAATTTGTAAAAGAGAATTAAAAAAGGTCGAGCGCCACCTCTTAAATAAATTAAGGTTTGGAGTCACCAGAAGTGGCTCTGTGCTCTTCCAAAGCAATTGGCCGAGATTTTATTTTCAAAATGAACAAAATATTTCTTTCAAAAATCCAAAACTCATTGGATCATGACCATTTGAAAAAGCTTGGCAGAAACCCACCCCTGGTAGACCGCTCACCAAATTTGGGTTGGATCTGTCAAACGCTTTTGAATGGGTTGAAAATATAACTGTGGGCAGATGACGGAACCCGAATGACGGACGTACGACGGACGTAGACCCATCCTATAAGCACAGCTAACTGACAAGCATAAGCTGTGCTGAAAAGGTGACCATTGGCCGAAAGCATTTTTGAAAGTATATTTTGCGGTTCCATCTCAATTTTTATCGCATTATTATTATCATCATCATCATCATCATCATCATCATCATCATCATTATTATTATTATTATCATTATTATTATTATTATTATTATCATTATTATTATTATTATTATTATTATTATGTGTTTTTGACATCTATGATGTTAGTTCCAACTAACTTATTATTATTATTATTATTATTATTATTATTGTTATTATTATTATTATTATTATTATTATTATTATTATTATTATTATCATTATCATTATCATTATCATTATCATTATTATTATTATTATTATTATTATTATTATTATTATTATTATTATTATGTGTTTTTGACATCTATGATGTTAGTTCCAACTAACATTACCAGTGGCGCCACCAGGACTCCTCACATCAAAGATCTATGATGTGTGGTCCTGGGGGTGTGTGCGCAAGTTCAAATGTAAAGACTATTAGAAAACTCATTTCCCGAAATGTATCCCCCTCCTTGACCTTGAGAAAATATGTCAATGTCACGCATATAAACGATATCAAACTTTACAGTATCATTAGCCTTACTCTTGTTATCATGGCCTTGTTCTTTTTCCAAATTTTGAATTTGATGTGTTTTTGGTCCGTATGGTCCGTAATACTGTAGGTGGCGCCACCATATTTCGGGGTGTTTTCTTCTTTATGTCTGACCAACATGCCAGCCAGGTACCGTGACGATTTATGGAAAACTTCCCGACAACAGCACTCCCAAAGTTATAGTTTGACTGAAAGAAAACACACACTGCTCGCACCCGTGACAGTTGGCTCGCTTCCATAGCATGGCAACAACAGTTACACTTATTTCAATACGGCCTGTAAAATAAGAGACAACTGAATTTCCTGTTAAGTACATGTATTTATTTTGGATGCACCTGCATATTTTTGTATTAGCATTTTGATCCTTGCAATGTTTATCCCTTCTCTCCCACAGCTGTTCCGATGACGTGTTTGACTGGGACAAGCAAATTATTGCTCCAATGACGTCATCTGTTATGTCAACTGCTCAGCGCATCTTGCGCCTGGAGGCTGAAATTAATACACTTAACAAGGATATAGACTTTCTCAAGTACGCAATTGAGCACTCCAAATGGGAGAAAAATAAATTGAAAGAAGAATATCTAAGGTGAATTGTGATTTCAATACTTTTTGGTCCAACCAATTGTATGTGTGTATGTATGTATGTATGTATGTATGTATGTATGTATGTATGTATGTATGTATATGTATGTATGTATGTATTTATGTGTTTGTGTTTTTGTATGTATTATGTGTGCATGCATACATGTGCGTTGCGTGTCATAGATACACATTATTTACTTGTTATCCACTTTGGACATGTGGAGTCTAAGTAAATTTGTTTCAAATTATCATAATGCAGTTTATACACATCAGTGTACGTCATTCGAACCAACAAACATTTTGTGAAGGTATTAATTGATTTTACATGACTTTTTCGTTTCTTTGCTGGTTTGCTTGCGTGCTTGTCTACTTGCTGGCTTGCTAATTTAAATTAGTGCTATGCTTGGTTCTACGAGTAGGTATGTTTTGTTCTGTTACCAACTCAACCAAATACTGGCGGTCAAGTCGCAACCTGTACAAAACAGCACGTCCTTGGTGATAGTAACGTGAAGGTTATCTATATTTTTTTCAGATGTAAGAATACGCTTAACTCAGTAGAAGAGAACAAAGCCCTTAAGGAATACATAAAGCGAGCCGAACGGGAGAATGCAAAGATCAAAAGAGAGCTGGCGATGGAACAGAGTGGACTTGTTTAAATGGATGTTTCGCTGTTCTTCTCGACACCATAATATTGTTCAACTGTGATTTCCTCGGGTGCGGCTGCAGTGCACATGGAGGTTTTATTTCAGCGAAGATGTCTAACAACAAGTTGAAATATCGCACAACAGGCTGGGTTTATTTACCTGCGGCACCATTAAATTCAGTCAGGATCACAACTGGTGTTGCCTCCTAAGCAGACTTTCTTGGGGCGATACACTATGTTGGCCCCCAGCGCTGGTGGGTAGTAGACCGCCAAGAACGGATGTTTAGCAGGCAACAACTGGTGTGGACTTCAAATGACTGTCGACGTCGTGCGTGGAGGCCATGGCTTGTGATGGAACAGTTGAACACAATGATATTAACAGGATAAACAAAGGCTTAAAAGTGCACCCATTTTTTTATGTGCACGCAGAGTTTTTAGGTAGACTATCGTTTTGAAAGGGGGCATCTAAACTAGAAAAGAAAATTTGCTTCAAAGCAAATCTGTGTGCCTTCAAAAGTTATTATTAAATGCTACAACGTTTGTCCTTTGGTACTTCACATTCCATTAAGCTTATGGCTGGATGAAAATTTCAAAGTCCAAATGACCTTGACCTTGACATTTGATCTTTACAGGTCACATGCAAATTGCAATAATATACAGTTTTACAATACCCACAATTTTAAGCCCAATATGAACCAAATCAGACGAAAATTGACAAAGTTATGGCAAGATGAAACTTTCAATGGGCCAGATGACACATCTTCTTACAAAAATGTGCAGTGTTGCAATACCTACGATTTGAGTCCAACATGATTAGAATTGGACGGAAATTGGCCAAGTTATGGCTAGAAGAAAGTTACCATCGAAAGTGTCCTTTGACCTTGACATGACCTTGACATTTTAGATGATTTTGCCTTGCTATGGTCGAACTCCTATACACTCGGAACCACATCTAATATAATATACAAGATAGTGAAGATGTAAAACTTTAATTTGCCCTCATTTGCGTATTTTTGAAAAGCATGACCTCTCATTATAAAAAGGCAAGACTTCATCTGTAGAAGTATAATTTTTCCAAGTTTGGAGTTTCTACATATAATACTATTCAAATGAAACGGACAAATTTGCCAGGAAAGAAAGAAAGAAAGAAGAAAGAAAGAAAGAAAGAAAGAAAGAAAGAAAGAAAGAAAGAAAGAAAGAAAGAAAGAAAGAAAGAAAAACAAAAACAATACGCAACAGCATCATTTTAGTTACATATATTTATGGGATCGAATTTCGAATGGGATATCAAAATTCGAACATCTCTCTATTATCGTGATAATTCTCAGGATTGTATAATTATTGAAAATGCGACCCCACCCCCACCCCTATTTTGGACTTGTTGGCTGCCGCGGCTAACTCAAGGTTTCTTGGGCCTTGGCTGCAGTTTGAGGATGTATTAAAGATATATATATGATGAGTTCATCACAGTTGTGCATTTACTTTGGAGCCCAATGATTCTTTTCAAATCATGATCCTTACATTATTTTAATTTTACATGACAACTCAACTAAGATAATAAATCAAATGATGGGCATTATGATTTGGTCTTGTTTTCAAATATTGCGGTCTGGATGGCCGTGTACCTGGTACCCGGAAATCACGATATACTCCTGGAAAAAAAACCAGTCACCTGTCGTTAGTTTAATTTTGGGCCTGTGTGGACGGGTAAGTCTGGTCGTTTTACAGTACCTTGTCTTTGTACCACTCATTTTGTGCTCCGGTTGCTGCTGAGACCGCTGTGGCCATGCAGCCTTGTGTTTAAGAACGAGGGCGATACAACCTCAGGCTGACTGACACCAATGTAATCGTGTAGCCTTGTGTGCAATAACGAGGGCGATACGACCTCAGGCAGACTTACACCAAAGTGATCGTGCAGCCTTGGGTGCAGGAACGAGGGCGATACGATCTCAGGCTGACTGAAACCAATGTGATCGTGCAGCCTTGTGTGCAATAACGAGGGCGATACGACCTCAGGCAGACTTACACCAATGTGATTGAGCAGCCTTGTGTTCAAGAACGAGGGCGATACGACCTCAGGCTGACTGACACCAATGTGATCGTGCAGCCTTGTGTGCAAGAACGAGGGCGATACGACTTCACGCAGACTTACACCAATGTGATCGTGTAGCCTTGTGTGCAAGAACGAGGGCGATATGACCTCAGGCTGGCTGACACCAATGTGATCGTGCACCCTTGGGCGCAGGAACGAGGGCGATGCGACCTCAGGCTGACTGACACCAATTTTTTGTTGACAATGATCAGATGCAGTGCCAGTGATGTTGCAGGTCTGACAACACTGTTGACGAAACACGATAAGCTGATAGAAACTTGTGTCTTTTCACAAACTGGACCATGTAACGGTTATCCCTCCCGTCTAAAAGTCTGGATCTTCAAGATCCAACTCCTTCTTGAATCATCCTGTGTGCGCGATATTGTCTCATCACCTCACATGGACATTCTGGAATGCCTTATTTTCAGGTCAACTTCATGCTGGGAAAGATCTGCCTCCGACATTTTAGTAACTCTTCTCTGTCAAAGTTGTAAAATCTAGCTGCATGTGACCCATAGATACGCTTTAGCATTGCTTATAACATTGATGCCTGAGCGTGCTGTCATTGATTCCTTATGAAGCCCATAGGACCCCACAATACCCGCACAATTCTCATTTTTTGCAACATCTGCTCATTATCTCATTCTGGGACATTTTCTGTCGTTGTGATCGCTCAGACGCGAGCTTTTCTATCCTGTCAATGTCACATGACATTCATCGTACAGTCCATATTTTCCTGCCAAAGTCCACATTTAGAGTAGCCCATGTTCAACCTATAGGGAAAGCCCCTTTTTTCCTTGGGAGTATATTTTCCTGAATGTGTCCAGTACCTCACACCCAGTACATCTGTGTCACGATGTTTGTCAGAATATCTCTGTTCACGTTCAAGAATGTTGAAGAAAGAAGGAGAAACAGCCACAAGTAAGAAAGAGAAGAATGGAGAGGAAGGACGGAGGAAAAGGGATAAAGAAGGAAAGGGTTGTCACCTAGCCAAAAATAGGTGATTTCTCGTGAGTTTCTATCATTTAAACACTGGTTTGCATATATTTTTTGAAGCGTATTAAATGTTCTCGTTTGGTTTCATTCCCTAGGAAGCTCAAGATTATAGCAAAACCAGTGGTATTATGTGAGTAATTCAGCCGGCTTCTGGGTAGAAGGATTATAGAGTGCATATTAGAAATGACTCGTACAGGTACAGTGGGCTGTTTCTTACATAATTCTAACCACAGGAACATATTTTTTTTTCTCAATCTGACAGGCACTGTGTGCAATATTTATTGAACGATCAGCTTTCAGTATACTCAGTGTGGTGACTGAATACACATGGTCACAATGTGAGTACTCCAAGTCACCGCGCAAGGCGGCGTGACTGTTGTCAGTACTTTGGCTGTAGCAAACAGTAATAATATTATATCAAAACTTTTTAAATGATGACTGGGCTTTCTTGTTTACAGATGATTCAGAATATTATAAGGAACAGTTTGGCATAGCACATGTTTGGGTTTGTAAGTTATTTGGAAGATACAAACTGCAACTTGGTTTGTTTACATTTTTGCGGTTTGAATTAGTAGAGTAAGCTTTTTGGTCGACGTGTCTTGTACGTCGACCTGTAGTGACTGCTAGTAACCTAGATGGGTGGAACATACTGTAAATATGAATCGAAATACTGAAAACGGAATATACTTTTCAATCAGCAGACATATAGAGAAACCAATGCTTTCAAGTCTAGTCCTTCATATTTAATGCGTTTATTTTACTCGATTAAATTGTCGCATAAGCTTTACTCAATTGCTGCTTTATCTGAAAATGTGGAAGGAGAACAACCTTTCAATTCGTTCCAGTGGCCATTAGCATTCAGAAACAGGGCTTGGAAAATATTTTCAAGTTACTTTTAATTATGACTTGTTCTTTTATTCAACAGTCATGCCCCAGGCAATTCACGAAATACTGTATTCTTCCATTTCAAAAACTGTGTTAGTTAAAACAAAAACAAATAACAAAAGCAAACAAGCACAAAAAGAGGAGAGAGAGAGACAGAGAGAGAGAGAGAGAGAGAGAGAGAGAGAGAGAGAGAGAGAGAGAGAGAGAGAGAGAGAGAGAGAGAGAGAGAGAGAGAGAGAGAGAGAGAGACCATTCCTAAAAGTTTGAAATGGGTTTGAGTGGTCTCTTTATAATGGATATCAACCACAACCAAGCTGAGAATAATTTCAAAGAAAGAGAGTGGCTGGAGCTTGAGATTGTTGTTTCTGTGGAAGCCCATATATTTGGAAACTACATCTGTTCACGTCGATATTGGTTGCCTTTTTAAAGGCAACCAAATGTATTTGCCAACAGCGCTCTGACTGATTGTACGCTCTTCACGTGGCGCCATCTGGTGGTAATCAATGCTGTTTTTGTGAAGGTTGAAGTCGATTAGTACACTTATTATACTTCCGCAAGCGTCCATAAAGCTAGCCAGTCTTGGTTCCTCCAAGAAGGGTAGAGAGACCCTCCTTGGTTCCTCCGATGGGGCAAAATTGCAATTGCGGTCTAAATACAAATATCCTATAACCCATAGTTAGCGGCATTGATATTACATGTAATGAAATATATATATATATATATATATATAATTTCATTACATGAAATATCAATGCAGCTAACTGTGGGTTATACAGATATTAGTATTTTGACCGCAACTACAATTTTCTCCTTTATATAATGCCAAAATTTGTATTAGTATTATTACAAATATTATGCTTTTCTGTCCACATATATATTTATATATATATGTATATATATATATATATATATATATATATATATATATATATATATATATATATATATATATATATATATATAAATGGACAGAAAAGTACAATATTTGTAATAATACTTGTACAAATTTTGGCACATGTCATTGTGCACTCTTTACTTGCAAAATATATGTGTGTGTGTGTGTGTCTGTGTGTGTGTGTGTGTGTGTGTCTGTGTGTCTGTGTGTGTACGCCTACGCAAGGCAACAATGTTAGGTCTCCTTTTGATGTCTTATGTAAATAAAATTCTATAGATAAAGCAGTACAGGTATAGTGTCCCGATCAACCTGTTAATTCGCCTACTATGCACCCTATTCAAAAGTCCTTGCCATATTTGGAACACTACTGATATCTGGTGGCAGAAGCCACAATGAGGCTATGGGGAACCCCAATTCAAGTCCCCATTCACTTGCATGTTAAATTTGCTTATTTTGCAAGCTCATATCTATTATTAAAAACACTTTTGAGTATTACCATTTTGTTATGCTGTTAGAACAACTCTAGGACTACAACAATGAGGGGAAAAACAGGTTTTCAGTGGTTGATCCATTGTTGCAAAAGGTACTGTGATGTAGTCTGTTAAAATGACTTAATTGTATTAGTGTCTATTTGTCCAAAACCACTTCCTAGTAGTCATTACCCTATTCCGCAGTCCGAACTCTTTACTCTCCATAAGCTAACCTGTCCCTGTCTAACTTATATACAAAGAAGTACTATTGTCCATATTGCACACGTTCCTCTATAAAATTTTGACATAGGCTGTATTAGCTCAAATAAATTAAAGGGTCTTCAGCGGGTAACTACTCAACATGTTTCGGAGCCTTTACCCGTACATGTCTCTCTGAGTAGCGGCTCCTTGTCTAAACTAAATATTCAGCAAAGACAACCCACATAATAATGAATAAATATGAACGTAGCAATTGATCAATAAGCTAAATACGTGAAATTTTGCTTATAAATGCAGAGCTTCGTATCAAAGTCTTCAAGAATACCTGTCAAATAAACCATAATTACCAAATTTGCATAGTACAGGTTCAGATAAGAACAATTTGACTTACCCCTGAACCAATATGTACCCTTTCTAGTTTTCATGGCAACATGTTTTATTTTTATATCATCCTATCACAAAGCATAATCTGTTGAACTCATGTTTTAGAACCAGTTATTCATTTTTGGGTATAATTTGTACTACCTGGGACATCAATTATATATATATATATATATATATATATATATATATATATATATATATATATATATATATATATATATATATATATATATATATATATATATATATATATATATATATATATATATAAAACCATGGTCCAATACTCGCATCGCATTTTTTTATTTTGTAGTCATGATAAGAAAGTTAGGTCTGCAATGATCAGTTCGCTCCATAGAATAAATATACCTGTGACATCTAATTATATATCCTTTAAAACACATATTTTATTAAACTGTTGCTGTTGGAAATTCCTAGAATGTATACAGAGTCAACTCAGTTTATCTGGCTACGGGAGTATATTGGAAGCCTCATGTGGGTCCTTCTGAAAAGTCCAAACACTGAAGTTCCCCCCCCCCCCCCGATGTTGTAGTCCTAGAGTTTTCCTTACAGAATAACACAATGGTCATTATACTCCCACAGGGAGTGTATTGGAATCCTCATGTCCGTCCTTCCGCCTGTTCGTCCGCCCATAACACTGAACTTGTATCCGCTATTTATCTCAGGATTTTCATTGGATCCCTTTCAAACTTTGCCCACTTGACTGGCATGATGTGGGCCAGTGCATGTTACATTGCTGTGTCACTGCTTTCATTTTCTGATTTTTAATGATCCATTTAAATTTTACAGATCCTAGGTAAATGTACATGTTCATATTTATGGATGGGGCTGAACTTGTTTCCGCAACTAGTCTACATACATTGCATTTTTCATCACTACCTGTTGTCCACTTCTGTTTTCTCTTTTTCAAGATTGATCACTCCTGTCCTACTTTTAAAAAAGAAGCCTGAATCCTTCCATCCATCCCAACACACACTTTTCTTTGGCTTTTCTAATAGTTTGTATGCTTTTAATGTACTCTTTTCTCTGACTCCCCTGTTCCAGGCCTCCTTCCAGCCCTCTGTAACGGTCTTACCTATATGCACTTTCCAATCACCAATCTCATCATATCCTTTCAATTCATATCTCTCTAACTTTTCTTTGACCCATCTTGTTTGTTGTCCTTTGACTACCTCATTGTAAACTTTCCTGCACCATCTGTCTTCACTTACTGCTTGTAGATAGCCCCAGTACTCTAGCTTGCTTTGGCAAATCCAGTCTGTGATTTTATTTCATCCTTACTCTCCTAGGACTGCTTCTGTTGCTGTACATGGTGGTGCTCCTAGTATCCATTTCCCCATCTCATTCTGTGCTTTCTCCATTCCCTGGATATCTCCCCCACTTATTGAAATCACATCTAAGCCATATATCATTCCTGGTACTGCAACTCTATCCCATAATACCCTTGCTGTGTATGCTCTGTTGCAACTGTTCAGTGCCCGGTGCCGTAGCTTTGGTCTTTCCTTCGTACGATTCGCTTTCAGTTTAATCTTCTCCACCTGATACCTGAACATGCCTTTCCCGTTGCTTTTATCTTAACGCCTAAGTATTCATACGTGTCAACCTCCCAAAATTCGATCAACTGTTTTCTACCTTCTGGAATTTGGAACTGCCCAATTCTCCATTTTTTATTCCCATTTGGTTTCTTCCCAAGAGTCATGACCTTTGTCTTATCCTTACTAAATTGTAACATACATTTATTCCCATACTCCCCTGCTATGTTCAGGATACCTTGTAGTTCTTTCTGGGACTCTGCCATGAGTACAATGTCGTCTGCAAAAAATAAACCTGGGATATTTGGTACTGGTCCTGCATGTACGCTTGTCAGGTAGCGCCATCTGGTGGGAATCAATGCTGTTTTTGTTAAGGTTTTTAAGTATATTACTGCGGTTCTTTTAGTACTCATCCTTCGGGATGCATAGAGTTTGCAGAGCAAACTTTGATCATTTTACTTAAATGCATTAAATGGGAACGACAAAATTATTTCAGTTTGAACGAATCCAGTGGATGCGTTACTGGATACTGTTTACCAACATGCCCAGAATTCGGTATGCAAGGTGCGCGGCAATGATTCTTCCAGTCCAGAATCAAGTCCTTAGAATGCAACACGGGCACTTGTGCGTGGACGCACTTTATGTTGGAACTCTGTCGCTGCAATCCATCCACCACCAGGGGTTCGGACGCAGCCGACCCAAAAACAGGTTAAACTCTGTTTACTGGGGTTTTATCGCTCTAATATCGTCTTTCCATACTTTTTTTTAATGATGATAGCCATGCCCGAAACATAAGACCAGCAACTGTAGCTAATTTGTTGAGGAGCAGGGTCACTGGTCCAAGAATGACAATTCACACAACCACCACAAGACAAATAACATTTGGATTATTGTAAAATCAAACACAATATGCTTAAAGGTAATTAGTTTGGCATTCAAAAACTGGCCCGTAAATATTACTGTACCGTTTCTATGCGGATCCAATCTGATAATATTGGAAGTTACAAAAAAACAAATAATTGTACAAGTGTTTTATTGATTTATATTTACATTCAATCTAACTTTTAGCATTGCAAATATAGGAGAAAGCCTGGTGTGTTATGAGACCATAACACACGAGCTTTGTGTGCTATGGGACCATAACACATGTGTTCCGCCCACATTCCAATAAGCCACACCCACCTGGGTTTCCGGAACTTAACACTAAAATATGCAGTCCCACTTGTACAAAGGATGGATTTGTTCTTCAACAAAGAATTCTCATTAGTGTACCCATATATTATTATTCTGTGTATTGTTTCTGCAGCGACATGAACTTTTTTCTGCAATATATTATTATTTTGTGTGTTGTTTCTGTAGTGACATGAACTTTTCTCTGCAATACGTACTTATTTTTGCTTAAGTGCTTATTGACTCACTCAGTAGAAATTATTAACTCATTGCGACACAGAACATGTCACATCACCCGTGTTTGCATACCCGGCCACGATGACACAATTTGTTAGATAGTTTTATACAATTGTACCCATGCTAGGTATTTGTGTAATAATTCTTATCGGATTCAAAGTCACTTATGCCTTGCCAAATTGATTACAAAGTACCATTATGTACTTCCTGTACTCTCTTTAATTATTTATTTATTTATTTATTTATTTATTTATTTATTTATTTATTTATTTATTTATTTATTTAACACCAGCCTTATGTTAAGTATGTATGCACGATTGGTTACAGGAGTAAAAGTACTTCTCTTCATGTTCCACTCGTGTGCTCAAGATGGACAGTATTGCACTGCCACTGCGGCCAAAACATCTTCATATCGGTACTTAACAATGAGATAAGTGTGTGTACGCCTTCGCTGATCATCAGCGAGGTCGCATGATGTTGATAATGGAAAACATGCCTTGCATAGCCCACCCTGATGCTTAATCGATGCTCGAAACAACGTTTGGGCTTGTTCTGACGTTTTTTTACACTAACCTTTTATACATTTGTATCTCCGTATTGCAAAATCTTTGTATATTTGTTCTCGTTGTTTTATTACCCTTCTCTTTTCATGGTTCTTGGACTTTTGATTGTGTTTTGTGTTTACTCTGAAGTCCTAACCTTCAATGCGATTATTACAAGCGTGGATAATTACGGACTTTCTGGTATTTCAGGTTATTTAAAGAATATGTTTGATATATATGGCTTCCTAGAGTGCACTACTTGATGCTTGGGTGTGCTTGCATTGCTGTGGGAAATGTCACTTTTTACTGTCAAGTGATAAAAAAAAGCTCCATATATCAGCTACCAATACATATCTATTATAATTTACTACAAGATAATTGTATTCATCTGTAACATTTGTATATCGTTACTATTATCAAGTCCAATATTACTGGTTTTGTCAAATTCTGATTTCGACCTCGAAGCACATATAAGGTCTCGGAATACTGAATGGTTGCATCTTGGCTGTGGGCCCGAATGTACACTACTTTATGTGTTGAAATATATTTGATAAAGTGTATTTTGGTAAGAAAGTATCAAGGGTATAAGCTTTTACAGCAACCGTTTTAACATATGTCTACCAATTCATGAAAGGCTGCTTGATATCACCCTCAACGGCCCAGTGCGCCCTCTGCTACCATTTTCTTGATAAGACTGTTGCATATTTCATAATATTCTGCTACCGCGTGGGCTACTGATCTATTTCGCTCAGTATTTGTTCATACTCATCTTTGTTTTGTCACATCCGGTCCACGACCTGTATCATTCTGATATTGACTTATCAAATGTTGTCTATTTATTTGTCATAGATAAGCAGGCAGATTGAACTGTCGATTATATTTTCTGTATTGGTGCTATACAACTACACCTGTGTGGTGACGTACACCATAATCCAGGCCACAACGGCGACTGTCGATTTTACGATATGCCATGCAATTATTCGTAGTTTAACATCAGATAAGCTACGATGTATATAAACTTCTTTGGCTAATTCATATGATATTATTGCTTTATCGGAAACTTTTGTTCCTAACGCACAATCCGACCGCGAGATGGCGATCGACGGCTTCCGTCCAATAACGCGACGTGACCGAGCGACTGGTACAGGAGGGAGAGTGGCTCTCTATGTTTCGCGGTCGCTTGTGGTAAAACGCCGTTGCGACCTTGAAGATGTGTACTTGGAACTCCTGTGGGTCGAAGTTCGATTACACAACCAAAAAAAAAATTTTTTGGCGGTGGTACACCGACCTCCAAATTCTCCGGAAAAATTTTGGGACAAGTTACAAAATAACATAGATAAAGCGAAAACGTCAGACACAGATACGATCATAATTCTAGGGGACTTACACGCAGACCCCACTGCAAATCATGGTGTTAAACTAACAAATTTTTGTACTGTAAATGTATTTACCGCACATGTTAATGAACCCACGAGAATTACAGAAAACTCTGCGTAATGCCTGGACCAAATCATAAATAACATGCCAAATGTTGTTCGTAATATAAATGTAACAGCTCCGATAGCTAACCGTGATCATTGCCTTGTGAGCGCAAGTCTTCTTTTCAGACGTGAGAAAACTCCTGCTTTCTCGAGATTAGTGTGGGACTATGAAAAAGCTGATTTTGACACCTTAAGAGAGAAATTATTATCATGTAATTGAGACGCCTGCCCTGACTCCGATGACATTGATACAATCTGTGAGAAATGGTCAAATACCTTCCTTTCAGCAGCTGAGGACTGCATAACCTGTCGCACTGTTATCATACGTCCAGGTGACGCGCCCTGGTACACGTCAGCCCTCTGCACCACCAAGTGACAGGTAGGGCAAATCCATAAGCGTGCCAAACTCAGACGGCAACTCTGGCCATACTTTAGGCAAGTAAGAAACAAATATATTGAAGATTTGAGACTCGCTGAAGAACACTATTACGAGCGCCTGGGAGATTCTATTGACAATGCAAACCAAAGAGGGAAAAGTTGGTGGCGTACAGTTAAATTCTTTTTACACAAAAATGAGGCGCCTGATATCCCAGCACTGCCCCGTGAAAATAAAACGTTTACTGACAACGAAGCTAAAGCCCAAATTCTAAACGATTTCTTTCTTGACCAAACCAAAGTTAATGATACAAATTTTACGCCCCCAACGTACCAACCAAATTATCCGGTTACATTAAAAACTATTTCAATAAGTATCAACGACGTGTTTGGGGTTCTGAAAAGTTTGGATATTTCAAAAGCCAATGGTCCAGATGGCATAAGTGCACGCTTATTCGGGGAAGGTGCCCCTGCAATTACAGATTCTCTGGCAAAGCTCTTTAACATTTCTTTGATTAATAGTAAATTCCCAGGAGAATGGAAGAAGGCTAATATAGTCCCAATTTTAAAAAAGGGATCACCGAACCACTGTAAAAATTATAGACCAATATCATTGTTAAGTTCCGTGAGCAAAGTTTTCGAGAGAGTAGTATTTAAATACGTATCTAACTTTTTCCTAGACAAGATCGCCATATCGGAATCACAATCCGGATTCAAACCGGGTGACAGTGCTGTCAATTAACTTGTATTTTTGTATCATCATTTTTGTGAAGCAGTAGCTCTTCAGAAGGATGTAAGGGTTATATTTTGTGATATAACGAAAGCTTTTGATCGCGTCTATCACCCGGGACTTATACCGAAATTAGAAAAAGCGGGAATAAGCGGCACACTGCTGCAGTGGTTCGGTGATTACTTCGACGGACGTGGGGAGTCGTTGTCGAGGGTGCAACATCGCGTTGGGGACGAGTTAAAGCAGGCGTCCCCCAAGGTTCTGTATTAGGACCGCTTCTGTTCCTGATATATATAAATGATATAATATATATAGTTCATTCATCCATTCGGGTCTTTGCCGATGACACAACTCTGTTCATCAAAGTGGATGACGCCTTTGCTGTGACCAATGCTCTCAATACTGACTTGCAGGCAGTTGAAGGTTGGTCGCGGCAATGGCTTGTTTCATTCAACCGTGTGAAATCTACCAGTATGGTCATCTCCAAGAAGAGGAATCCTTTCAATTACCCGATCTAGTTTTTATGAATGAAAAGTTACCCGACGTTTTTGATCACTAACATTTAGGCTTAACAATTCGCAGTGATCTGTCCTTATCTAACCATATCAACATCTAACAACTAAGGGAATGAAAATGGTGAATATTCTTGAATATCTGCAGCTTCGTATTAATAGGAAATCCTTGGAGATTCTTTATCTTTCATTTATCAGACCTCTCTTGGAGTATGGGTCAGTGGTATGGGACAACTGCACGCTGCAAGAGTCTCAACTTGAAAACGTCCAATTTGCAGCAGCCAGTTATTACTGGGGCCACTTCTGGGACTAGTCATGATCTAATACATGAAGAAACAGGCTTTGAAACATTATCTCGGCGCCGTGAAAAAAGCAAGCTGATCTTGTTTTACAAGATCATGCACGGTGTAGCTCCGTCATACTCATGCCTCATTCCTAACCTGATCAATGAAAGAAACAGGTACAAGGTCAGATCTGGTACGAATCTCTCTGTTTTTCGAGCACGAACAAACCGATTTAACACTTGTTTCTTTCCATCGATTGTGGAATGTCTTGCCTACTGATGTGCGTAATTCCGAAGACCTTACATCTTTTAAGAAAAAAATAGACCAGGTGGGGAAAAAGTGCAAACAAGCTATACTACAGAGGTGACAGAAGGCTTGTTTCCCACGCACGGTTGCGTATGGGATGCAGCAAGCTAAACTCGGATCTGTTCAAAAAGGGTCTTATAGACTCCCCTCAGTGTGCCTGAGGAAACGGAAATGAAGATGTTTTTCATTATTGTTGCGAGTGTCCTTTTCATGTAACTCAGAGAAACACACTTCAGAACAAAATTATGCCCTTTGCGCCATTTACGGTTTCAACGTTATTATATGGGTCCAAAACATGTACCTCCAAGCAAAATGAAATTATTTTTGACGCAGTCCACAACTTTATCAAAACAACAGGCAGGCTTGGAGTTGTGACGTAGTTCATACTATGGTCAAAATCTTGAAACCAGAAATGTATCGTCTGTCTATATAGTTAAGTGAAGGCGGACTTCATCTCCCTGCCCTCTGTCTGTGACGTCTTGTGTCGTTCCGCTTGTGCTCGTGTGGCGCCGCCACTCTACCTGTCCTCGTCTTGTGGCGTTCTTTCTTACGGTGAATTGTCTCTGAACCTGTGATACGTGACACCTCTTCTTTAATCTTTCTCATGTGCAACAGGGATTTATATGGGGCTTTGCGCTGTTTCCCAATTGTATACTTACGGAAATAAAAAATATGTTTAAACCAAACATGGGGAGGGATAAACAATGCAACAAAAAACTTCTCGATTTTGCCATCAAGTACGAGCAACTTACGGCAACTTACTTTAAGTTACGCAATAAATTTGAAAAAATGCAATGGAAATTTGTAGAAAACACCACAAGTTAACAATATAGCAACAAATGCCACGGCATCTAATGATATTGGTATATTTCACTGTATTTCAAATTGGAAACCAATGATCAGTAAACTGTATCCGGTAAATCTCATCAGCGAACATTTTGTACTCGAAACAGCATATAGTGAAACAAAACATGGTATACAATGTACATATAAGCAAGTAACATACAATGTACACCAATGACAGGGCAACAAAGTTTTAATATTTCTTGAATCATCCTGACCTGCAATTGATGGCCTCTTGTGTGCAGAAAAAAGAAGAAGAAGAAGAAGAAGAAGAAGAAGAAGAAGAAGAAGAAGAAGAAGAAGAAGAAGAAGAAGAAGAAGAAGAAGAAGAAGAAGAAGTAGTAGTAGTAGTTCTGGTTGACGCCTTTGATGTCTAGGGCCAGAGGGCATCATTGTCTTGTGTGCGGCCCATATTGTTTTTATCGACATGAAACCTCTGGTCTCTTGGCAGGCGGGACCACCTGAAATGTGAATGCAATTCCTTAGTGAATTAACAGGCACGCGATAATTCAAAATGTAGATC
Source organism: Hermodice carunculata (assembly GCA_964020975.1). Classification (NCBI taxonomy): domain Eukaryota; kingdom Metazoa; phylum Annelida; class Polychaeta; order Eunicida; family Amphinomidae; genus Hermodice; species Hermodice carunculata. Next base: position 95,114,351 of record OZ026618.1, on the reverse strand, counting down.
GTATATATATATATATATATATATATATATATATATATATATATATATATATATATACTGTCCAAATAACAATGAATACAGAAGTGATTTTCTATTATACTGTTCATTGCGCAACAATATGGAAAAATAACTAGTAACAAAACCAGAAACGTGCGTGCACATCTCTCAATAAAATGTCATTGGGAGAATGTATCCTTGTGTAAATGGACAGCAACCACTTTTTAGGAACAAACAACTGTACGTACATAATATTGCAAACAAATATCAATTTACAAAATGTGTTTGTATTTTTACTATCTAAAACTACTGTCATGGTATACTTTGTGGGAACACGGCAACATTGTTTATTTGGAAGGTTATGACATCATGCGACAGTGCTTCGATCAAGAATGCTTACAAACAGTTTGGGTGAACAGACCTAATGGACAAAGGAGTTGTTTCTCCATCCATTCTGTACTCCCTGAAGACTGTCAGTTTACTTACAGAAATGATGTTGTAGACATCCATGGAGAGTGCCGAGTGGACCTCGTGCAGGTTGCCAGAGGTGTCACATGGTGACCATAATAAAACATCCCAAACGCTGACCCCTGCTTGTCTGAAATGGGACTGGTCCTTCTGACAACCCATATTTGTGTCGCGTCAGTCGTTTGCTCAGCAGTTGGTTGTTTCCAGATTGCCCGCGAGGCCAAGACTCACCGCTTCCCATCTCCCGTGTAATACCCCGATTTCTTCCCTGCAAGATGTCCGGAGACTGGCAGCATGGCCTGTGTGGCTGTTTCGACAACTGTGGAATTTGCATCATCGCATATTTTGTACCATGCTACACGTTTGGAAAGGATTCCGAGGCAATGGGGGATAGTTGTTGCCTGTGTGGGTTGGCGTACCTGGTGCCACTTTTGAATATCTTCCTTGCCGTATCACTACGGGGCAAGATTCGAGAGAGACAAGGAATTGACGGTTCCTGTTTGGGAGATTTGTGCCTAACCATATTCTGTCCCTTGTGTACGCTTGTCCAAGAAGCGCAAGAAGTTGCCCATATGACTGGCCAATCTATAGCGCGAGAATAAACACTGTCGCCGTACGAATCGGCTATCACGGAGGGGGGAGCTTAAACACTCGCGACATTGGACCAGGCACAGGGAAATGATGGAGTTGTTGATATCTTTGCAAAACATGTCAACATAACTATAAAGGAACTTTAGTCCTCTCTGGGAACTTATCAGGTGCAGACACTGGATACTCATAACAGTGATTTGTAATGATGCAGAATACTTCGGATCTTACATGGCAATCGTGACAAACGTATTGGTTTTTCCCATTTCTCCGTTTGGAAGAGCAACGCCCATCTGTTCTGCATTCATCCGGGGAACTTTTCCCCCGCTGATATGGGCCACTGAGCCCTAAAAATACATGTAGTCTGGTCGACAGTTCATGCATATTCAACTGAATATACCCTGGGGTGAAACAATGGAGCATTCTACTCTTCTGAATAGATCAAATGGAACACTATTTTCTGTCCGGCAAACTGGCTGTTCGACAACGGGACATCTGGATGTATACTGAAAAATACAGAGACGATAATTCTAAAGTGCAAAGGCGGGAAAATGGTAAAAGTCGTTAATGAAGACGGGTCGAATTACATGCCATAATACATTCTAATCTGGAGAGGCGTTAGTGGTTAAGAGAACTGCATATATAATGTAGCAAGGCATCTGAAACTGAGCGGTGCCCTTAATTTAGCCCAAGCACGATTAAAACGGTTTGTAAACAGTTGTCCTGCAATCAAGTCGCTTGTTTTCGCAGCAGTATCTGATGAGGCTAAATTGAGTACTGTTACTATTACTGCTGTTGTTGTTGACGGATGAACAGTCGCCATACTTGCAGTTAGGTAATACACTGCATTTTTTTTTTTCACAAAATGAACACAATTCTATGTGTTCGTGTTCTTTAACAACGAAATATTTCTTTTTCTACAATACCGTACGGAGATCGAGCTGGACTCCAGACCCACTTGAGAATGAGAGCCCATGAACTACTCAGCTGGACTGCTCCGGTTATGACACCCGACCCTGTTTCGCAAGATGACTATTTTCGTGGAAATTCCTTGGAGTACCAGCGTCGTATTATTTTGTTGAAAAAGCATACTTTTTTTAAAAAAATTAAGATCACTAAATATTGCAGATACCACCAATGTAGACTCATTTCTGAAAATAGCCAAATTAAAGTGTTTTTTATTCAACTTTTTCATGCGGGTTGTAAAAATATGTTTATTCAGGCTGAAGAACTGTGTTGATTCAAATGAATTTGTGCACTGTTGTATCAAGCAAGATATAGCGGCCTTGATGACTCTGGTCGGGCGTTTCAAGCTCTCGCTCAAAAGTGCCACATAATCTAAAACGCATCCTTCCCCCCCCCCCCAAAAAAATCTGCCCACGGGACTGCGTCATGCAAGTTCAGCTGACTTCGCTATTTTTCATTAGCATTGCTGAATCGGCATCTTTGCCGTAAAACGTGCGTAATTTAGTCACTGATGGTTTTCAAGAAAGTTGCATTCTGTCTCCTCATAGGGCCCTACTTTTTGAAAGGGATGCGGGAAGGTGAACTGGCTGGATTAGTACAAGTATTTATCAATCGCATAACTAGGAATCTATATTACTGAATTCGATGAATGTCGATATTGGTTCGTGAAATTTAATACGCCACTTATAAGACTAGTAAAAACTTCGTCACAATGAATTCCTCCAAAAGAAAACAATGCCGTTATACCCCCGCTGAAAGGAATATGAAAGTCAATGCCAGTGTGTGCGGGACTGGACTGTGCTCTGAGGGTCTGGGAAACTATAAAACTTAAAGCGAGGTTTCCGGGAAGCGCTCGGAGGATCACGCCAAGCCCAAGGAAAACCGCTGATCAGCGGCATACTTCAGCTGGTTGGTGCCCACTGAGGCGTTCTGGGAGGTTTTAGCGCAGCATATCTTTCACTCAGTTTAAGATGAGTTTATCTTTTCATCCTTCGTCGGCTGTCAACAACTTCACGCTTTTTTCTTTTCAAAAACCGTTTGCCACACCCTTTTAAAACTTGGTTAGGATGCACTTCCGAAGGGTTTCCATCATGGTTATTCGATGGGCCCTGCCCCAGTGAGATTTTTTTCTGGAAAAGCACTGGATGCACGGAGCCAATGGGCTGAAAATTGCACAGCAATGCTTCTTGATACCATGAACGCGTCACATTTTTCATCCCTTGTTAATGTGATGTTTTTCGTGATTTTTTTGGGGGGGTGGGGTAGCTTTTACTTAGAGAACTGCTGGCAGGTTTCACTTCACATTAAGCGAGAAAGCAGCCTGACAAGTTCAGGGATAACAGTGACATTACAAGTTCTGTGTGTGTTGTTTCTCCAAATCTGTTGCTCATAACTTCTAAAAACTTGGTGTTTACCAAGTTTCGTCAATTGGGCAATTCATTGAGTTCTTTTTAATGTATGCTGACTTGCACATTTGAAGTAGCGAAGGTATGACACACCTTTGGTAAGGTCGCAGCATTGAGTAGTGGAATCTAAATGACATAAAATTGGCTAGTTGGCTTGAAATGTTCATCTGTCAACATTACTTAATGGATGAGACGACGTGCTGTAAAACGGCTCTGTCTTGCGCCAAAGTAAGGCATAAATTTTGGATTGTATACAGTTCGCCCACGTATCAGAACGAAATGTACGCATGAGGATTTAGTGTACATCTGTTACAGGTGTACAGGATATGCGACATGCATATTACTTTCCCACCAAGTTCTCTGACACGCCCCCAGGTGACCATGACAATCTTCCGCCATGATGTACATGCTGATGAACGAGCCAGGAGTGTCACTAACATTTGTGTAAGAAAAAAGTGCTTGTGATATCGACTCAACTTATCTGAAGCGAAGTCATTCTTTGAGAATCAGGGACCGCTGGTATCATTAGCCAAATCCTAATGTTTCATTCATTTGGCTAAAGAAATTTGCAATTGGCTAAATTATTTTAACATGAATCATAGAAGAGTCGGGTCGAACTCTGCACTGACTACTGTTTTATTTCCCTATTTGGCTTTAGATTTTGAAGGCACAGATCTATCCCTGGTGAATATTGTATTGCATAAACCGAAGTGCAGCACCTCCTGCCTGGTTCAATGCACAAATCAGCTCATGCATACTGGTTCTTCCTTTATATGCAGCCAAAGCAGCACCGCAGTTATTGTGAATGTCTTGTATTCAATAAGATTCATTCCTATGGTTGCATAAGTTGATGCGAAGTTCATGGTTAAGATATTAAAATTACAGCCTACTTTTAACAGTGGACAAATACATGCACGTTAACAGTAGTCTGTACTCTGTAGTACAATATATAAGATCAAAGAAAGTTACATGAACGGTCTGTTATATACACTATATGAAACGTTTAACTCTTAATGGCAACTGCGGATAAAGTCGAAGTACTTCGAGGCGAATTGCTCTCAATGGCAACTGCGGATAAAGTCGAAGTACTTCGAGGCGAATTGCTCTCAATTATAATAAGGGTGGTGGATTGATATTCCTTTGAAACCACCTTTCATTCAAGTACCTGCTTGCCTGTAGTTCCAAAGAATATAGTGGTCCGTGTCAACAGTATTCCTGGGGAGCAATGCGCGCCGAGGAAAACTGTTGACTCGGTCCAAAATGTGGCACAGAAATAGTTCATTTTTAACACTTTCACAAATTTGATTTGGTAGAGACATTTTAAGATTGATTTTGAAAAAGAGGCTAAAAGGATTGGCTTGGAAGTCAATCAAAAGCTGTGTTTCTTGACACCTCAGAGGTAAAGTTGGAGCTTCGTTAGACTGACATGCAACCATTGGAAAGACAAACAGAGCTAATGTAATGTTGAAGTGAAAGTGTGCACACGATGATGGTCCATTACAATGGGTAGTTGGTAATTGTATACATATGACCTTAATCCAATTTCCCAGGTCACTTGATAACTATAATGACAACAGAAATCTTAAAGCTAGGACTTTGGCATTGCACATTATGATAGGTACTAGAAAACGTGATGCTGGTCTTCAAGTAGCACCAATGAAGGACTGTACATGGATGAACTTGACTTAATGCCATGTATTACAGTGACACTTGAGTCTGGTTGCAGAGCACAAGACTGTCAGAGTCTTCTTGCTTAAGATTTTGATGTCCCAAAAGGCATTGGCTCGATTTTCGATATGGCTCGTAGGGATAAATTTTGTGTGGATCAGTACCAACTTGGTTCAAAGTGTCACGCTTCATTGATTTGTGAAGATGTTGCTAATTTGATAAATTCAACCGGCATCTCTTCTCAAACCGCTGGACATATTGCTTTGGAAAATAGGATCATATTCTGGTGGTCATAGATTTAATAGGAGACTAGCCTTTCTTAAGACTAATAGGAGATGTTCCTATTAGCAGTTCCACGTGAAGCTGAATATATGTCCCATTACACAAAATTCTTGCAGACCAGAATTGTATTTAATTTCGTTGAATGTTAAAAGAGCCATGAAAAACTGCTAACTGTTAACTCAAATGAGACAAAAACAAATCAGAGTAGTGCAAGTTATTGATCTAAATTTACCGTGAATATTTTAATGTTTGTTCATGCAATGGTCTGTAAGTTTTGTGGCGAATTACAATGGAAGATAATGGGAATGGAGAACTGCAGCATGTGAATTAAGTGCCGTTTATGCCGAGGATACTGGAACCTGCTAGTTTTGCTCTCTCGTGTTGGTTCCTGGATACACTTTTCAAGGGTTGGGATTGCAACTGAGCGACCCGGACATAATGACTCAAGGTCATCAGGTCATGGTATTGAAAAATGGACACGAGCACTGTTTTAGCAGATCCTCAATATATGTGGGGAAAAAGTTGACAGTGCCTATGCGTGAATAACCTCATTGATATTGCACATAATCATAATGATCCGTAAGGGTTTTGACACAAAGTATTCATGGGATGACTTTGATCTTTTATTCCATAACATGGAGTTATTTATTATTATTCTGACCTTTACTTTCCACCCGATAACTCGGAAGTAGCTTGATCAAGAACTTGAATATTGCAACTGCTGATGCTCCTCTAAAAGGGCTGGTATATGACATCATGGCGAGCTTTACCCAATACAGAACTCAGACCATGCATATTAGTCCAGCAGAGCACAGTACAGTCACTGTTCTGACAGCACATGCAACTTTTTGCTTTAAAACTACCGCTAAGTGTCAACTGACCCGAAATACATGTAAGCTGCACGGTTAACCAGAAAACAGACCATTTATATAACCATCTCAGCTCGTTGAACGGAAGAAACGTCCGTGTCCATTGTTGCATGGTTTGGACATGGAGGAGAGATCGGGGGGGGGGGGGAGAGGGGGTCAATACTGCAGTCGCATGAGATATTGATGGACAGGGTCACAGTCGCAGGTTAAGTATGCAACTGAGTCCACATTCGCGGGACATGAATGTCATTAAGATGGCCTCCGATGCCGGAAAGCCTTGTACTTCATGCGCTGCTACTGTTTGTACGAGGTAATGGCGTGTTACAAGCGGAGGCTACACGCGGCAACGTACCCTCTTGTGCACTGTGTTTTTGGCACAAAATACGAAGAGTCGGTTTTTAGGAGGGGTATTAAGACACCACAGCGATATTTGACAAAACCCGGTGTTTGTGTGTGCTAATACATATCAAAGCTAAAAAGATTGAAAAATTATTATGGGAACATTTCAAAGGTACATATGTTTGGAATTGACATGACCTTTAGATTTTAAATCTTACTATAACTTCAACCTTGTCAAACGTTCAGGTATGTGGCAAATATGTCAACTGTCACATCGCGACACAAATGTGGAAGTAACTGATTATAATTAATATTTTTCACTATATGAACATTGATAGGTAGTAGTTGCCTCAAATCGATTTGATGTCTCACGACATTTCATTGGCGAAAACAGTCTCAGCGGGGAAAAGTTCTTCAGGAATTATGGAAATCGATAAGCAGCTGCCCTAATTCAGCACATCCTGTCCAGCAGCGCCACGATATGCCCTTGTTTTGTCCAGGTCGGAAACAACATTTCCTTCACAATGATAAGTCCGGGAGAAGCCCCAGCGCGAAGCTGGAACATGTGGAGAGAAGAAACTAAGCTGAGCAAAGTGTTTGTCTTGCCCTGCAGATAATAATTTTTTTTCACATTGTATCAACTAACTGACGCGATGCTGTGTTTTTCTCAACGACGGCGCGCCGACCAACAACGCGGAGTGCTACATGTGCGAGAAGAGGCAAGGAAAGGGTCGGGAGGGCACATTTGTAGATCCACGACGCTTGGGTTTAAGCAAATGCTGCCACATAGAATGTGACTGGCGCCGGATGTTCGTTGGATGCCGCCATGCACAGGAATCGCGTCACCTATTCCTTCCAGCCTGTCTTGCAATATTCAGTCAAAAACTTTCGCGCGCACGCAACTAAACGCCAAAGAAATATGATTATAGTTCTCATTTTGGTCGAAAAACGCGACTGTAAAGAAGAAATGTGTAAGTTCAAGCAGGTGCTATCTGAATCTGGTGGTGCCGGAAAGTGTAGACTGTGTTGTAAGCAGGACGTGCTTTTGTGCAATCAAAACTTAGCGTTCATGGTTGTAATTTGCAGCTCACACTTGACGCGTATGACTTGAGTCAATCAACGTGTAAACGACCACTAGTAGGTTCTGTTGTAAGAGAAAATTGTTTTGGGACTGCTAGCTTTCATGTTCTTTTATTTGGGTGCACTTATATCACAAACCTGTGGGTGTTGAAGTTAGTTTCAGACTTCTGTCTTTTATATTTTCTGACACACTCAACAATTAAGTTTTCCAAGTGTACCTATATTGCGTAAATTACAATTTTACAACTTTTGCTTTTCATTTCGTTGGGCGCGCCTATAGCACACACATTCTGAGGACGTTGGAATGGCACCAATGTCCTTCATAGTTTTCAAGGGACTCAGCTTTACAATTTTTAAGGGTCCCTAATGAATATGAATTAAAATTCTACATCTGGTATAGTGTGTCCATCAGATGTGCAGTCCCAGCATACCCGTATATCCGACATCTGTGCATGTATGTGGAGTAGTTTGAAAGCCAAAGGCAACTTAAATATTTCGTGGCCCGTATTTGCGTAATGTTCAATGCTTTGATTGTTCCTAACTATATGGAAAACGTCCCAACAGGTGCTATAGTTATTTAAAACTTTGAAGTTCTAGGCTCACGCGGTGTCTGAGCTAAGACATCACAATAATTGATTGGAATGATAGGAAAGAAGCTTGAAAGCAAAGACTTGCATGGCAGCGAATTTGTTTGTGTGTGTGAGAGAGAGAATTTTGCACATTTTGATAGCAATAATGGATGTGCATTTCTATAGCAGAAACATACAAATTATGTCTCGCCGTGCAACGGGAAGGGGGCATATATATATAGTTTTGGCGTCCGTTTCTTCTGCTTCTTGCTTGGGATTGCTAATTGGTGACCGTGACATATTTTTATCGAGGTCATGTGCATGGGTATTTCATCTAAAAACGACGCACTTGCGATAACACCACAAAGAATAGACTTGGGGGGTTGAAATTCTGCATGAGTGTGAACCATAATACAAAGTAGGTTTGGAATGTAGATGGGTGATTCTGACCCATTTTCAAGATCACATGACCACTTTTCAAAATTGCAAACGCACTTGAGAAGAATTTGACTTAGGAATTTGAAATTTTGTGTGATTATGTTCCTATATAAGACTTTTATAGGATTCAGGAAGAACTTTATTCGACCAGATAAAACATACAGATGAAAACCATATACTTGTTGATTACACACTTAAGTCAATTCAATATAACTAATGAAAGAAAAAAAGGTAAAATTATATCTTGGTCAGGGAGACACACATTAAGGTCTTTATCAGACCGCTATCATGTGTGCCACCCTACAAACATATGGTAACAAAAAAATATTCGTGATCATGAATGCCATTATTTTGGTAAAATTTAAAGAATATGTGCTTTTCCAAAGAAAAAAAATCGAACTTTAACGAATCATTTTGTACTACAGATATAACCGTTTGGGATTGTACATGTATCTGAGTAGTTCAGAATAACTGCTTTCTTTATATAATAAGAAAAACCAAAGTAACCGTGAGTATGAACTTTTTCAATAACAGCTTGAGGGGTTTCATTAACAATACGGATAACTTCATGGCTTTAACATTTTTTGGCAAATACACGTTGAGTATGCATTACTAATAACTGTTGCCTTCTCGTGTCATGTTCATAGACTTGGAACATGACACGAGAAGGCATATATATATATATATATATAGTATATCAAAACTAGGTCAAATATCTGGGTCACAGTGATAAGTTCATCTGTGTTTATTCGGAGTTTTAATGCCCTTTTTAGCTCAGCTGACTTATCAGTCAGCACAGCTGATACCATCAGTCTTCTACCGTCGTCCGTTTGTTCATAATTCACATTTTCGACTTCTTCTTTGAAACCGTCAATCAGAGTCACTTCAAACTTGGTGGCAATGCACCGTAGCACTATCTGTAATGTATTTGTTCAAATGGTGACGCTCCCGTAATTTTTTTTATTTTTGTGTGTATGTGTTTTGGGGGGCAAATCTTAAAAATTCTCCAACGAAACCGCTCACCCAATTGCTTTGATATCACACAGGAACACTCCTAGGAGCTTCCAGTTCTTAATTTGTTCAGCAGGTTGCGCTGTAATCTCTTCTATATTTTTTTAATGAATTTTTTAGGTGTTTTCGCTTTTTTCGATTTATTTTCCAGAACCGCCACTCAGATTAATCTGACTCTTGGTGGATATGTTCCTTGTGAAAGGGTCAAACAAAGTTGCTCACTAGGATTAAACAGAGCCATTAAGGTGGAATCTGGTTTCTGCATAATATGTCAGGAATATTTTTGGTAAGGTCATTTATGTTACACAGGATTATAGTCCTCTATAAGGGAAAGGTCATGTTTAGGGATGGGTAACCTTGAGCTATTTCCCAACATCACAGGACCATTGTTGTGGAATTTGCTTTCCGCATGATACGTCAAGAAGTTTTTGAGCTGTGACTTTGATATTACACAGAATAATATATCAACATAAAAGAACTAGATATAGGAGGACATCCATTTTAAATCTATCTATTTCTAGGTAAAATCCAGTCCGAAGTTCTCCAAATGATGCTCTTTTGTTCCACATACCATGAACCTAAAAAGTGTGCCCTAAATTAACCCTATAACTTTGCAGTCTCATAATTTCACACCTGATGCAGATAAAAACAAATTCAGGGACACTTTTTAGTTTCACAGTATTTTGAAGACAGAGATTTTTTTTCTCTCTCTGCAATTCTTAAATACACAAAAAAAAGAAAACCACTTCAAAGCACTTGCCTATGTTTAATTATATTTAAAAATGAGCACAATAATTCTTTGACATGTGCCCCCAACTGATCGATTAACACTAAACAATTCCAAAAATTATACTTTCATAAACCAAAAAGAAAAGATTAAAATAAAGACGCTCTGAAGTTGTACCCCCCCCCCCCAAAAAAAATACAGGGATATGCATAAGGATACGGTAAGAGGCGAAACGACTGGCTTCCTGAGGCTGAATTAGCCATCTGACAAATGTGTCGTTGGTTTCAAAATAAAATGGACAAAGGTCATAACCATAATGGCAACATCAGTATCATGGGATACAATATTGCGCAGACCAAGTGTAAAGATCATAGATCTGCAGATATAGATAAACCTCCAGACGGTTGATTTAATTTGAAAGCGGTGGTAATAGGCCAAGCTGTTTTATTTTATCTTCCAATTGTTTATTTTATTTTATCTTCCAATTGTTTGTTTTACCAGAGGAACTGGCTCAGTGCCCGTGACATTGGTCTCCCGCCATGCCCTGGATGATACAATGGTAAAGGCATAAAGTGAGAGAATGATACACACAATAAACAGCTAACGACACAGATGACTTAAGATAAAGTTGTAGTATACAAATGAAAAAATTGAAAGAAAATTTGTTTCACCGCAAATCTGCCTGGGTGCCTTCAAAATGAGAAAAGTTGGAAACGCTCCTCTTTGCCATTATTCAACATAATCTAAATTTTGTGTATTAGCCTAATTTGCATAAATTAAAGGCCAACAACTTTTGTTCTTGCTTTATTGGATGTGGCCGTGTCACATGCTTATAAACTGAGGTTAAATGACACCAATATCTATAAAAGTTTTTAAGCTACTCAACATTTTAATTTTATGTATTTGCCTAATTTGCATAAATTAAAATTGTACAATTTTGGATCATGTTACCTTGGATGTGGCTATGTCACAAACCCATAAATAAAAGTTAGAATGACACCTCTATGGGTAATAGTTTTGAAGCTATTCAAGGTTAAAATCATGCAAAATCTCCCAATTGGCATAAATTAAAATCCTAGAACCTTGGTTCATGGTTCATTGGATGTGCCTTTGCCACAAACCTATAAATTGTAGTTGGAATGTCATCTCCATGTATAATAGTTTTGGAGATATTCAACTTTTAAATTTTTCAGTGCCCCCAGCTAACATAATTTGAAATTCTACAACTTTCATATACTGTCCATCATACTGGCAGGTGTCACAGGCCCGTATATGTACATTGAAATTTTGTGTATATCTGCAATAGTTTGGAAGATATGGAGCTTTCAAAATTTTAATTGCCCCTAATTTGCATAATTTTAAACATTATGACATTCCAGATGAGATGTATAAGTTCGCTTGTTAGGTCTGTCACCATGTCAAGTTTGGTGGTTTTCAGAATAATAGTGTCTGAAAAAAACTGCAGACCACCTTGGTCATAAAGAAGAAAGAAAGAGAGAGACAATGAAAGAAGAATTCTTGAAAAAAACAAAAAGGTCTGGGTTGGCACCAAGACACACAATACCAGTGTTCACTTATACAGTGAAACCTCTTTGCAGTGTGCACCCTTGGGACCAGAGAAAGGTGCCAACTCCTGAGAGGGTCAGCCTTTCTGCGCATTATGGATGAGTATATGTGCATGTACAGGTACATTATTCATACACGCATATATACATGTGCAGTGTGTACATATTATAATTCAAGGGGATGTGTATACATACAATACAGAACTGTCTTGGCTCCTTTATTACATGAATAAATGTTAACAGATACTGTTATGAAACTACATGTACCTGGGAACTGAGACAAACACTGTACTGTCTCAGTATTCCTTGGCTATGAAAAACAGGCTTCATCGTGCTGGTTACAAGAAAATAAAGATAACAGTGTCAACTGAGATAACACAAATCCACACACTGTTTCAAAATTCACAAAGTTGTGAAAACAGTCTTTGAGGACTGGAAGACCATACTTTGATGGGTCTAGCCAACTCAGCAGCACTGTAGTCTATTTTTAACAGAGGGTACACACAGGCTAGTTTGGCCTAGAAGTCCAGTGTCAATGTTCCCTTGGGACTGATAAGCCCAGCACACTCATAGCCTCAGGCAAAAACCGACTACCTGGGACACTAGTCTCAGTCATAGTGCACTGAAAGCTCTGTCCAGCATTAGTCAGAACTATAGCAGCATGGAGCAGATCTGTTCCTACATTAACAGAAAGAGATTTTTATTGAGAGTCTCATTACACAGTTGTTGGGAGCCCCCCCCCCCCCCCATTTGCTACAAGACCCAAACCCTCCAAACCATACACCTAACGTGCATGGATAGAAGGCTGCCTATGAGACAGGTTCATGCTCATTTATTATGAATGCAAAATGGTTGCCTAGCACTATGGAGATCTATGCAGCTTGTAACAAGCATCACAAGCCCTGGATATATGTGTATTGTTGGCAAATTCAGTAAATTTAGCATACTTTCAAAGTCCCCAACTAATGTTTGCATGCCATTGGATTTGCTAGATGTCTCAAACCTCCATGTGTAAGTTAGAATTTTGTTTCCATCCGCAATAGTTTGGAAGATATGGAGCATTTAAAATTTTAATTGCCCATAATAAGCATAATTTTAAACATCATGACTATTCCAATCCAGGAGCTCAATTTCACCAGTAGGTCAGTCACCATGGAAAGTTTTGTGGTTTCCGAAATAGTAGGGTCCGAGAAAAACTCTGGACAAATCTGGTCGTAAAGAAGAGAGAGAGAGAGAGAGAGAGAGAGAGAGAGAGAGAGAGAAAGAAAGAAAGAAAGAAAGAAAGAAAGAAAGAAAGAAAGAAAGAAAGAAAGAAAGAAAAAGAAAGAAAGAAAGATAGGCCTGCTGGAACAAAAAGTTTTTTTCACAAGGAATATGAATCTAACATTTTTATCATAATTGAGAGCAGTGCGTCCTAAGTAGTTCGACTTAAGTCGCAGTGGGCATTGAAATAGTTAATTGTATTTTAGCGCAGCTGATTTGTCAGTCAGCTGAGGTGATGTGCTGGGTATTTTTCCGTCATCCACAATTGAGATTTTCGACTTCTCCAAAACTGTTTGCTAGATTCAGTTCACACTTACTGGGAATATACCTCTGTTGGGTTTCTACCACGTCTGTTGAAATGGTCATGCTCCAGTGAATTTTGTATTTTTTATGAATTTTTGGGATTCATTTTTCTCAAAATCTTAACAAATCTCCTCCAGAATTGTTTGGCCAAGTGTTTCGAAATTATGTGGGGACAATGCTAGGACCCCTTAACCTTAATTTGCTCGACAGGTAGCGCAATGCGATTTTTGTATTTTTTACGAACTTTTCTGTGTTTTCGATATTTTCGACTTCTCCAAAACCGTGTCTCAAATTGTGCTGAAACTTGATGGAAATGTACTGTGTGGATGGATCAAAACAAAGTAACTCACTAGATGACTATGCTGCGGATCCCTGCTTTAAAACGAATTTTTCAATTCAATTGTAATTAAAATTTTTGACTTTTCCAAAACCACTGAATTTATTCAAATGGTCATACTTAAGTGATTTGTGAATTCTTTATGAAGTTGTTTCTTTATTGTCTGTGAAAACCTGACCAAAAATCTCCGACGCAGCAGGGTTAGTTGCTTTGAATTTGCAAAGGGGGACCTTTGGGGACCCCTACGCCTTAATTTGTGCAAGGGTACTACGATTTTTTCAATGTTCTTTCAACAAATTGTTGCATGTGTTAGCTATTTTTGACTTCTTATCCTGTTCCATCATTCAGATTAGGCTGACACTTGATCGACATGTATTTTTGGGTGATCAAACAAATTTGGTCAATAGGTACTGGTTCTGCAGATCTTTAATTTAATGAAACTTTCAACTCGGGCACTTATCGGTTGATGCATTCATTCCTATTGATCACATTGTAAGTCCATGGAGATTGCACGACAATTGAAATTTTTTACTTCTTTAAAACTGTCAGCCACATTCACTTCCAATGTAGTAAGTAAGTATGTATGTATGTATGTATGTATGTATGTATGTATGTATGTATGTATGTGTAGTACTCATTTGTTGGCAAAACTTTTTTTTTAAAAACAACTCGGGCAATTGCTATGAAATTGCACCGCAACACTTTTGGTTGCACCCAGACGAGAGTGGAACATGTTATGGGTTGAATGTCAAGGTCAGTTGAGGACCGTTTGTGCACACAGCCTTCGTGTGCTTCTTCATTTTGCATTTAAAAGCTACCCATTGTAAGTTTTTGTTTAAAATCTGTTATAGATAATTGGAACTACATCTTGCTAACATGCAAATCTATAGCGATGCGTAGATGTACTCGAAGCGAGTAGTGCACGCGTGTGAATATCAGTACAAAGATGGAGATTTGGAAGCTTGAAAAGTTCCTTGACTAGCGGTGTGTTTTGTGACTCCTATAGGTTTACTTAAAATGTTGCTTCACTGACCGTGTGTTTTATGACTCCTATCATTTAAAGGTATGTGAAAAACAAATCTGACATTGGTAAGCCGTGATGGATAAAGTGTTGTGACCCTCCATGTTGGATTTTGAAGGTTTTGTGAGGCAAGCCTCGCAAAACTGGCAAAACCCGCAAAACACCAAATCCAACAAATCGCACAGCCACGGTTTAGCAACTGTGGCTTACCCATACCAGACTCTCCAGTTCTCACAGAAAAAAAAAAAAAAACGGAACACAGTTTCCTCTCAAACCAAAAACCACACGAGGATCTTGCAACGCTTGGGTGAAGTTAGCGTATGAAAACACAAATTCGAAAATGAACTAGAAGTATGACTTGTGGTCGTTGACCAAATATATGTACATCCCTGGCATGAGCGCCTTCAGCGGCTAAACAAAGAGTAGTCAGCTTTGAGGGGTGTTCGTCTGAAAGAGGTTCAAATAGTATTCAGGAAGAAAATTGGAACAGAGAAAATGCCTTGTGTCAGTTTGCTTTATGTGGCAAGAGGAAGTGTAATACATCCTCCCATCTCCTTGCCATCACTAAGGGTATATACCTTTGTGTCAGCCGGAACCTTTTTTGTGCCTACCAGTTTCAATGTGAAGGTCATGTGCATCAATTCTGAGCTCCAAAAATATTTTCACTTACTTGTAGTAATTTTAAATTTAATGCTCTCTGCTGAAGTCGGAGTTTCTAAAAATGCAACATGTTCATCAGTTTATTGGAATCCCGATTTACTCCATTTATGTATTTTGCCCACAGACGAACATACTAAGACAGAATATCTTTTGTCAGATTATGAAACATTGAGTGAATATTAATTCCACCAACACTTTCCCAGAAACTTCCAATACTGAATTTTATGAGTAGGTTTTTAATATTTAACAGCCACCATGACTGTTTTGCCGTGGCATGTCATTTAGAATTATGTTGAACAGTCCAAGACTGAAAACACATGCTTTTTTGACACCAATATTCGACTGGAATTTTCAGTATACGCGTAAGCTTGAGTAGGACGCACTAGAATACTTTTCAGAAGGCCCAAGAAATAACCTCCAATTTTAGATGCTGTTAGTTTATAGAAGAGTGCTCGACCCCAGACTGTCGAACGCAGATCGGAAATCGAGGAAGCCAGTAAATAGCTAACTGATATCGTCGGCAATATGACAATATGATGTAAGAATTCAGGCATGTACAACTTATTAAAACTGAACAGAAGCCAGTCAAGTATGTGTCTGGACACATGTAATTAATCTTCGTCACATGAATCAAAATTTCCATTTGATTCTTTACAGAATCTTTTCTTTTGTAGAATAAATGTCATACTATAGCATCCATTATTTGCAGTTGCAATCAAATGGCAAACTATGGTAACCGAACAGAAAGCGATATTTTGGGAATATTGGGTAGATAGTTAACTAGAAAAGAAGATTTGCTTCAAAGCAAATCTGTCTGTGTGCCTTCAAAAGTTGTGAATATAACGGACTACAACTTTTGTCCCTTGGTACTTCACATTCCTTTAAGGTTATGGCTCGATGAAAATTTCAAAGTCCAAATGACCTTGACCTTCTTCCTTTACATGTCACATGTAAATTGCAAAAATGTACAGTGTTACAATACCCACAATTTAAGCCCAACATGAACCAAATCAGATCAAAATTGACCAAGTTATGGCAAGATGAAACTTTGAAAGGGCCAGATGACCTTGACCTTTGCCCTTTAGAGGTCACAGGTTCTTATAAAAGTAAGCAATGTTGCAATACCTACAATGTGAGTCTAACATGGTTAGAATTGGATGGATATTGACTGAGTTATGGCTAGATAAAAATTTCAAAGGTCCAATTGCCTAGATCTTTGACCTTTAGAGGTCACATGTAAATTACAAAAATGTGAAGTGTTACAATTGCTACAATTTGAGCCCAACATGATCAAAATAGACCTCTTCATACCAAGTTGTACTAAACTTTTCCGCACCGTAATTAATTATGCATTCCATTGTTGGCCTGATTGTCCAATCAGCAAGTAGCCGAGGTGGGCACTCGCTGTCATATGTTTACAACGGGTGCCACGGCTAACTCTAGTGATTACAGCATGGATTGTGCTGAACAGTGCAAAAAGTTTACCTAAAATGTCACAGCAGTGGTGAAACGTGCATTATAGTTTGATGACTGTTTGATTTTAAATATTAAATCCCAGCACTTCCCGAAGTGAACCAAATAAACCTGAGTCCTATGAACTGATCTATTGGATAAAAATTGACCAAGTTTTGGCTAGATGAAAATTTCAAATGTCCAAATGACCTTGACCTTTGGCCTTTAGTGGTCACATGTAAATTACAAAAATGTGCAGTGTTACAAACATATTCATTGAAATAGCGCATTTACAGCATTTTTGTTCAGTGGAACCCATCGGCACCTCCTGGTCCACTGTTTGCGCTGAGATCGCATCGTAGAAAGAAGTGATCTACCTTGAATTTTACTCTTTTATTTGCCAACTTCAGCAAAATCGATGTCCTCTGAATTGACATTTTGACACGAGATAAATTTTTTTTTTTTTTTTTTTTTTTTTTTTTTTTTTTTTTTTTGCAAACTTCCCTTGCCACTCAATGACCACCTTATGCCCACAGTTACTGCAGATCATAAAAATGGTCCGGGTCAACAGCTTGCCTTGGAGCGCAAGGCGACCGAAGCGCGCCCAGGAAAGCTGTCAACTCAGACACAACCTGACACTGTGCGAGTGCAAGATGACGAAATGAGGGTTTGCATACAACAGCTGGGCCCTTACTGTGTGAGTGTTCTGTCCTGGCAATAACTAAATCTCAAGTTGGGCAGACGTGTTCTTGAATCAACAAATCTGTTGACATACTGGCGATTGCAGAAATGATGAACCATTAACATTTGCAGCTCAAATGGCTCGGTAGCCACCATGTAATTTCTCACAATGATATAGAAATTATCTTTGAAAAGGGCACTTGTCATTTCTGAAAATGTCAACGAAATAGCCTCATGGGAGATCAACCAGAACAACAATATCCCTATCCAATGGTTTGCTGCACAGGCTCGGCGTGGGTAGCGCGCAGAGTTTCGAAAATGACTGTTGACTCAGTCTTATTGATAACAAAGCGTTAACTGCTAGATGACACAAGAAGCTGTCGGGTTTCTATCAGTTTCAGCGGGGATTGGTAATAAATCCGGCGCAAACCCTGGCCAACCCGCCATACTCTCTCTAAGGGGACGTCCAGCGGGGGAAGTGCATTCTGTCCTGGCATTAATCCCTGAGTTTCATTTTAAAATTGCTAAAATAACTGTTCAGTTATTTTATTCAGATTTTTTCATAATACAATCGGGTGCAATTGGGAAGAAGAGCTGGGCTATACGTTTACCCCTCTTGCAGAAAGTTATGACGACGGATAAACAGGACTAAACAGTCACTTGCACTACACCACGGACAGCCCAGGGCTGTCCAACTGGAGCATTGTAGCAAAATTTTGCTACAAAGCTCTTCAAAATTGCTACAGATTTTCTCAAAAATAAGCGTTTCTTATGTAAAGAAGTGGAAAAAATGCTACAAGTAAAGAAAATTTTGCTACAAAGATTTTCAGCTGGACAGCACAGACAACCTAGAGTGTTGCCTGCTAAGCCATGCAGTCTGATGGAACTGAAAAGAACGTACATAATTGATAAAGACAGATAGTGGGTCTACCGAAGAATAAATTGCACAAAATATTGTGATTATATAGAATTCTTGTTTAATTATATTACCTGCAGACCTGCTTTGGTCCCCTCAGTTGCTGGGCAACATAACTATGCCTCCTCCATGACCAGCGCAGTTGTACCAGCTATCTTACTTAATCATACAGAAATATTTTTTCTGCCAAACAAATAACATTTTTGAAAAATATTTGTCATCTGGTATGTTTACAAACTTGGTGTCTTTTCTTTGCTTTTTATTTTCTGAAGTCGTCACTTTTTTCAAAGAAGCTCGTGTGGCCCTCCTTAATACATAAATCTGCCCTCCTTGCTGTCAAGTTCCTTGGTGTGGCCTAGGTGTCAGCACTGGATTCTAGCTAACATGAGTACCTCCTATTGGGACAGACGAATAAATAATGTCGTATTCTGAATTGCAGGGCCGTAGATGCATGTAGGAGTGCGTTTCATTCTTAATTAAAACAGGTGAGAGTTAAACTGACTGCTGTCCAAGCGAAGTCTGGTAAGAAGAACTGATGAAAATTCATTAACAATTTATAAAGCTTTGGAAAAGATATAGGCTTCGAAAGTTTTTCAGAAGTTCAAATTTAAACTCTGATAGTGATGGAAAACTTGTGATATGCAGTGGAAGTACATTCGGAAGTCTCACGGTTGAAGGGAAAAATGATTTGCAGGATAAGTCTGTTTTCGTTCTAAAATAAGGCAGATCTTCAGATTAGCGTATATCCTATGTTTGCGGAACGGGGTTTTGAAAACCGATTATCATTGATTGGAGAAGAATTTAGAAATAACTTGTTAACTGTCTTACACATCTGTATTAATCTAGCGTTATCTCTACGTTTAGCCAAAGGTCGCCATACAATTAAGTTCCTCATGCAATTTAGCATTGGCTGTACCAGGGAAAGCACCTGTGATTATATGTGCAACATCCAGCTGAACCCCTTGATGTTTTTCAGTTTCGGTAACTGTGCCACCATCCCATACAGAGCTTCCACATTCAAGAAGGGATAGCCAACTAGATAGATAAACAGTTTTTGGTATATGACGATCAAGGCAGTATTTGAGACTTTTTCATAAGCCATCTCAGATCTGAACGAAGAGTTAAAACAAGGTGCTTGTTAACATTTCCCAAGGTGTGACCGTGAAACAAAAAGGGGGGACGGTGATCGGGAAAGTGAACTTTGCGCGAGATCTGCAAATTCTCAGTTTTAGGGGCGCTGAAAATCACAAGACGACCATTTGTTGATAGGAAAGGTCAGAATTAGCTCTAAGGTGTGTATTCGCCCCAATACACAAAACTTTGGAAGGCTAGAGCTTTGCGTTCCCATTAGTTTGTATGCTAAAGTAACCTTAAATAAACCAGTCACTTTTGTAGCTGTGGTTATACGATTTTTGTGAGGTATTTAGTTATGCATCTAGATTTACTGTCTGAAATTTGGTGTTTCTATCTGCAGTAGTTTCCAAGTTATCAAGTTGCAAATTACAATGGAAAGTAATGGGAATGCACAACCCTAGCCCTCCACTGACTGCACTGCCCTCTTTTAGGCAGTTCATGAGCCTTCTGTTTTTGCCCTTGCCTATTGAACCAAGGTCTGAGTTCATGAAAGCAGCGGTACGCATCGGATTATCGTCTCTTAAAGATACAGAAGTGGCATCAGTGAAACGTTTCATATTGAAATAAGCAATATCATTAATATATTATAACAAATAATAAAGGCACCAATACTGACCCTTAGGAAACGTCAGTTTGGACTATTATTCCCCAACTGGAGGATTGTCCGTGTATGATTACACTTCGTTTATGATTGTTCCCATAGTCGGAGAACCAGTTGAGCAGTTGACCTTGAAAGTAATGTTGGTTGTTGTTTTTTTTTCTGTTTTTTTTTTCTTTTTTTTTTGTTTTTGTTTTTGTTTTTTTTTTTTGTTTTTTTTTTGTTTGTTTGTTTGTTTGTTTGTTTGTTTGTTTGTTTTTATTTGTTGTTTTTTTTATTTATTTATTTTTTTTTTTTTTTTTTGGTTTTTTGTGTGGGTTTTTTGTGTTTTTTTTAAAGTTAAACAATACCCCTGTGTGACAAACCTTGTCAAACGCCTTGCTGATATCAATAAACGCGAGGCGGACTTCTTTTTGTTGGTCTATTCATAGACATAATTCATGATTTAAGACAAGCAGCTGATTAATCGTAGAACCACCTGTTATGGAGCCAGATTGATGTGCCATGTAGTAAGACTGTCTCTGAAAAAGGTAAAGACATATTTAAAAAGCACTTTTTCAAAACCGTTTCCCACACATCTTAGCAAAGATATGGATCGCGAATTATTAAATGAGTTTTTTTGTCTTTTTTATGGATCGGGATCACTTTTGCTTTCTTCCACAACGAAGGGTATTTATTTTCACCCAACGAAAGATTGTAGGGTTTAGCAAGTGATTTATGCACAGAAGGAGCAGCAGGGAATGATCCAAGAGTCTGGAAAAGGGGAGGCCAAGTGGCCAAAACATTGACTTGTTTTGTTAAGAAGCTGGGTGGGGGTCCTTCCCCAGAAAAATTTGAAAACCTAGGTTTGAAATGGTGGATTTTGAGTTAATTTGAGCCCAATTAGCAGGAAATACAGCAAAAATTTGAAGTAAATCATAACCAAAAGCATCCATTTTGTGAAACATTTCGGGTTGGGGGGGGGGGGGGTAGCTTGGTCCCTCGCCCCCCCCCCCTCTAAATCCGCCTCTGAGCAGCTTCCTTTAAAAGTGTAAAACTAGCACTATCTGGTCTGGACGCCTTCGAAACATCTAGAGATAACAAGGTATCTAGAACATCATTATCTGAAATATAAATTGCACTTAAATTTTTGTCATAATGGACAGTTAACCTTGATGGACACGCGAAGTTTCGTCAAGTCTGCACTGTCTGACGAGAAAAAAAAGTTGCCTTCAGTAATCAATAGATTATCAGTCGGCATAATTTGCTTTCCATATTCTAGAAGCAACGAAAGCCGGATGGTTTCGATTAAGAAAATATTTGTTTGTTCGCCACTACCTTTTCTTTTTATGAGTCGAGCTTTTGAGTTCTGCTTGAAGCTTAAGTTATCATTATATTCTTGTTCGGCAGCTTTCAATTGATCGAAGTTGTAAATATTAAATGCTACAACTTTTATCCTTTGGTACTTCACATTACATTAAGTTTATGGCTGGATGCAAATTTCAAAGTCCAAATGACCTTGACCTTTGACCTTTAGAGGTCACATGTAAGTTTGAAAAATGTGCAGTGTTACAATACCTACAATTTGAGCCCAACAGAATCAAAATTGGATAAAAATTGAACAAGTTATATCTAGAAGAAAGCCACCATCGAAAGTGGCCTTTGACCTTGAAATGACCTTTGACCTTGAGATGACCTCTAACCCAAGTGAACCTTGACCCGAAAAATGACGTTTTGGCCTAAAAATTGACTTTTGACCTTGACATGACCTTGAAATTTGAGATGACCTTTACCTTGCTATAATCGAACTCCTATACATTCGGAACAACATCTACTACAGCATCTAAGATATTGAAGATTTAAAACTTTATTGACCCTCATTTGCACAATTTTGAAAAGCATGACCTCTCATTATAAAAAGGCGAGACTTCATGCATAGAAGTATAATTGTGCCAAGTTTGGAGTTTCTACATGTAATACTTTTCAAATGAAATGTCGGACAGATTTGCCTCAAGAGAGAGAGAGAGAGAGAGAGAGAGAGAGAGAGAGAGAGAGAGAGAGAGAAAGAAAGAAAGAAAGAAAGAAAGAAAGAAAGAAAGAAAATGAGAGAAAAACAATTTGTGTGTGTTGGCACACAGACATAATGAGTCTGTCGAAGCTTTTGGGGCAAGCAACCATAGATCACAAGTTTCAAGGTCATTGGAAGCAAAGCACGCTTCTCAGTCTGAGGTGTTTTAGTAAATTCTAAAATGATTGAAATCTGGTTGTTTTTTTTAAAGATATATACATATATAATTCCATATATGTCTGGAAAACATCGGGTATTTTTTCTTCCAAAACAACAAATTTGTCCCTACTACAAAACAGATAATTTATCCTGCAGTCTATGTCATAATACAACTTTAAAATTAGGAGAACTATATACTACTCCCTAGAGAAACTATGGAGCCTATAATTCTGCTCCGTAAAATTTGAAGGTCTTGAATTTCTAAATCAGCACGTGCACGTCCAGTAATTAACAAAAATCTGGATGCAAAGAGTGCAGCCCCGCCCGAAATACCAGCATGCCGATCCCGACGCAAAATTGGATGAAATCCTGGTACTAACGTCCATTGAACCTTTAGGGCAAACAAGTCTCATACAGAGATATGTTATCAAAACGTGTGGTACGTCTGAGTAAATGAATCCATGCAAGTTTTTCATGACAAAAACTTTGTTCACTTCAGCGACAAAAGGACAAATCATGATATTTTTGGATGTCACTCTCAAGCAACAGTACTATGGGACACAGTAATAGAACATATTCGGGTTGATGACAGTGTTTGGCACTCTAGTTCAGAAAAATATGTATAAAATGCATATGATATAACACCTCATACAAGATTATCAATGGTTCGTGCACAAAAAAGGTCCATGGCGAGAGACACATACTGCCAAAACAAAGCATGTAATCGAGTCAATGAACTAGAACATTGACGTGTAGTGATTTTCACTGCCCAGGTACTTCGTCTGCCGGGGCGTTCAATTACTTGAGTACCCGCCGGGTATTACCCGACCCATCGCAACACACATACATATCTACAAACATATATGCACACCAAAAAGTAAAGCAAAGAGCAATTCAACGTATTTTTAAAAATCATGTCAATAATAAAACTTTATTTTGAAAACATTGACCATTTCTGATAATACACCCGTGCTTTTAAAATAGCATTTTTATCTAAAAGTTGAGAAAGTCAATTGTCATGATAAAACTTTACTTCGATAACTATATATCACGGTCATATGTATGCCACAGTCTTTCTATTAAAGTCAAACATTTCTCCTGTTGCAAAGGAGAAAAATTAGTATTTCTACCGTTTCATGTCTCAGTGAGGATTTTGCGTTAATGTGTTTCCTGCGTCAGTAAAAATATGTAATGATGCTTCATGTTAAAAATTGGTTTGCGTTTTAACAATAAATAGCCACAATGCAAAGCATACAATAGTGGATTTATACAGAGTATGAAAAAAGTTTGTGAATCTAAAGCCAATATACGCTTTCGCACAAGTTACCGGTTCATATACATGAATTTAGTTTGTAACAAGAAAAGATCAAGAGCACATATAATCATTGGCTCCATTATGAAGACTCATTGAAAAGGAGTTTTTGTTTCACGGGGAGAGCCAGAGCTACATCACCGTGTTTTAGGTATATAAGTGGGCAGAAGATCGCCATTATTTGTAAGAATTGCCGTTAACAATATGAAAGCAGCGAACAAACGTCGGTGTCAAAGATGGCATGAGTACAAAGAAACAAAATTATTTGTACCGCTTATACTGCTAGGTGGAGGAAAGGGGAAAAAAGCACTTGTTTCCGGTTCGAAGGTGCCATGAGATGATTGGACACACAGGTAATTGTGTTAATTTATATGAAGTTAGATGTGGCTCGAGTGGACTATAAGACTATAAGACATTCTTGATAATAACATTATTGCCAGAAATTATGGGCACATCCAATTATCAATAGTGCGACTGTTTGTTAGCATATAAGAAAACCCCCTTGTCTGAAGCTTCCAATCTGGGATATGAAACTTCAAGGAGCCAATGAATAGATTAATGGCTGCATCCGGGTATTTTGGGCATACAAGAAAACTCCCTTGTCTAAAACGTTTATGCTGAAATATAAAACTTCAAGGAACCAGGAGAATATGTAGAATACGGCCGAACACACGAAAAAGAGGGGGTTATAACTCTTTCAGTGTCAAGTTTTGGAATGAATGAACAGCTTTCCTTGGCGCGTTTTGGGCGCCATGCGCTCAAAACGCACCGAAGAAAGCTGTTGACCTGGACCTTTATATTCTATGTTTCTTGAATGAAAGGCTTTTCCTACAAAAGAATATTAATACGATATCCTTTTAATGATTCGGAGAAGTTCAACTTAAGTCTTCGACTAGAGTCGCAGGTGGCAGTAAAAGAATCAAGAGAATACATGGTAGCAGCTCGGCATAAAAAGTTAGAGACACTTATGGTTGTCAAGGCAACAAAGTAACATTCGACACTTGCATTTGTCAAACGATATTGATAATGTCACTGGCCATTGACGGAAGCTATCGGCACGATGATGGTTTCAAGCTATATGTGATAAAGGCCTAACAAGAGAAAAAGGCAACAAGAAAAGAAGATTTGCTTCAAAAACCAAATCTGTCTCTGTGCTTGCAAAAGTTAATTACATGCTACTGAAGAACAAACCTAAGAATTTGGAGACGAGCGACACTTTCCCTCATTTAAACTGTTCAAGTGCCCCTAATTAGCATAAATAAAAATTGTTTAATTTTTGTTTGTGGTCCATTGGAAGCGCCTATAGCACAAGCTTATGAATTACGGTTTGAATGGCACATCTACCTTTAATACTTTTGAAGATATCTAACATTTAAACTTTTCAAGTGCCCCTAATTTGCATAACTTAAAACTATGCAACTTTCCCTTGTGGTTCATTGGGTGCACCTATAGGACAAACCTATCAATTAAAGGTCGAAATGTATCTTTTAATAGTTTTGAAGATATTACACATTTAAAATTTCAAATGGCCCTAATTTCCATAAATTAAAATACTAAAACGTTGGGCCATGGTTCATTGGATGCATGTAGATCACAAACCTATAAACTGAAGCTCGTTTGGCACCTCTATCTATAACTGTTTTTAAACTATTCAAGATTTACATTTTGTGTATTCGCTTAAGTTTCACGAATAAAAATCCTACAAATTTGTTTCATGATTCTTTGGATGCAGTTATGTCACAGACCTGTAAATCGAGATTGGAATAGCACCACTATCTGTAATTGTTTTTGAGATATTCAACTTTAAAATTTTTAATGCTTCCGAATTTCTCTATTTTCCCACTTTTCTATCTGTTTTGTCTATTGGTGTGTGTATGTTCTGTATGCAGGCCTAGCATAAATGAGTTAATTCACATACACTGTACTGATATAGTAATAACAAATCCGCTTTCCACTTAATATATATGCTGCTATAACTTTTCAAGTCCCTTCACTGAAAAACGAAGCAGGTGAAGAACTATACTAGAATAGAGCAGGGAAGTTCCCACATAAGGTCACTTCGTTCCCTGGAAATACGTAAATTGGGGAAATGTTTACTTAGCTTGACATGCCAGAAGCTCATTGGTACAGTTCACTTTCTTACAGAAAAAAAAATCAGGAAAAAAAGGAATTGCGCCAAAATTGCGGCGAGGAAAGCTGTTGACTCGGTCCAAAACGTGGCACTGAAAGAGTTAAGCTTTTAACACTACGTACAAGTAGGAATAGGTTTTAAAGACTTATAATCTCCAAAGCTCATCAAGTATTGGACTCTCATTGACCACGTGGTTCATGTCCCGTTAATTTAATGTTTCGAGGATCGGGACTTTTTATACTTTATCTACACAAGAACACATGTGACTGTTGCATTAAAGAACATTATCCCAGGAAAACCCTGGGGGGGGGGGGCTGTTCTTTTTTTTTAAATCAGGAGATTAAACGTGAACTAGAAAAAAAATGCATGACAGATACAGATATTCAACATTTAAATTTTTTAAGTTCCCCTCGTTTCAATTTGTAATTGGAAAAATTACATGACAGAAAACACGAATTTAAGAAACAAACTGCAACCAAAAAAAAAAAAAAGAAAAGACCCTTGGCGTGAAAAAATGCTGCAGATAAAAGTGAAATTCCACACAGAATGAAAGAATACGCGACGAAACAGAATGTCAAGCATCCGCAGACAAACAAAATTTGGTCATGTATTGAGAAGCTCTATCTAATTCTAGTACACTTTTTATTGCAACTTTGATTTGTTTATGGGCCTCACTCTGTCAAGACTACAGCATGGACTGATAAAAAATGATCACAAAATGGTACCATAAAAGTGTTATGTCTGACATGACTGCAAAAACAACAATATCATAGGGATGCACATAT